>PVJD01009512.1:0-61816 GCA_004026545.1 Mormoops blainvillei
CAGACTTACAAAATCCTTTTTGGTTTAATAACTTTCTGTTTGAAGTTAATATACTTTAAGCATACTACCTGGTGAAATTTTACTGGATGAAAAGTATTAATTTAGGCATAAGTTTTGAAATTTATTTTGCTAAAGAATAATTCATGCCTTGATTATAAATTTAGTAAATTTTTGTTTTTCTAAAATTGCTTCTGTAAGTGTTCATTTCTCAATATTCACATACTATCTCTTATATCTTAATATATTTTTAATGAAAGAAGAACTATAACTTTGATATATGTTTGATGATTCAGGTGACCAGTTGTGTTAAAAGAGCATTACTTTGTGGCAACTACAACTACAACTACAACAACAAACAGCCTCATGACTGACTCAGGAACCTTTAGGGTAAAATTTTGTTATTTACCCTATGTATAAGTTTTTAAACTCTACTGCTTTGTACCCAAGCTTTTAGTTTGCCTACATTATGAGTAGTAATTCTAAGTCCTATCGATATTATAAGCTACTTGGGAGATTTTAAAAAAATTTTGGTTTAATCGTGTCAAAATTATAGTAGCAAAAAGCTCATGCCTTTAATCAATTAATAAGGTAACTTCTTAAAAACTATTTTGTAGAAATAAATTTCACTGAATTTGTATGGAATAAACAGAGCTTAATGTAAGGATTCCAGAGGTGGGCATATCTGTAATGATGGCATATTTCTACATGAAGGCACCAATTTTATAAAAATACTTTCTCAGTTTATTGCTGAATTCTTAAGGTCTGAGTCTTAGTGCACCTCACGTGATTAACCTATAATTTTGCAGCTCTTCAGTCCTTTTAAATACATGTGTTTGTGCCAGGAAAATTTTTTCTAACCAAAAACAATTTTAAGTGAATCTAAACTCATACCAAGAGGAAACCATGAGATGCAAAAAAAATTAAAAATTGAGTGTTAAAAATATTAGCAAACTGAATTTTATATTACTATAAAAAGGAGTTGTGAGATTACATTTAAAATACTTTCTCTCTTGTCTTTACACAATTATGAGGAAATTTAAGATGAAATAGATAAACATTATTATGAATTCATAATAAATTTACTTAATCTTTTGGGCTAGTGAAAAGCAAGCCTTAGATATTTTCCATGTGATTAATACATCGGATTAATAAAAGTGATTGTTTTCCACCTAGTTGATTAGGTTATACTGAAATGTGCTGGATAATAGAAACTGGACCCCTGGATTCTTATTAGGAGATGCCAAGTAAGCTTAATAGAAAAAATTATCAAAATATTAACAACAACAATATAAAAAACCCAAAGTGTGATAGCCACTTTTCAATTACTGATTTGGAAGAAATTAAATTCATTTTCAACTGCTAACGTATAATACATTCTTGAGGTTGTTTGTCAGGTTAAATGCAAGCAATATGCAGAACACACATTGTTAAGTAAGATAAGGCCTTAGGTGTAGATAGGCAATGAGACAGAGAAGACAGGGAAAGAGAGAGATAAATAAATACATTATTCAGAAGGAAAAGGGATATATTGATGGCATATAGCATACAGTGGGAAGGGACCCAAAAAACAGAATAAATTTTTAAAAATAGTGTATTTGTTGTTACATGTTTAAACTTCAGTCACCTTCAATGTACTGTCCATTGATACAGTACTCCTGTCGAGACATTTTCTCCACTACTGAAAACAGTTTTTGAACCTGTTGATTTTGATGCCTTTTAGTGCTTCTGCCGTTTTTTTGTTTCACCTTTTCCATGCTGGCAAAACATTTCCCTTTGAGGACTTTTTTCAACCAGGGAAACAAAAGAAAGTCACTTGGAGTGAGAATGGATGAATAGGGAGGCTGGGGCATGGGGGTCATGCTGTTTTCAGTGAAAAACTGCTGAACATTCAGTGGGAGGTGGGCAAGTGCTCTTGTAAATCACCCATCATGAAATGGGCAAATTCACCAAAAGATTCTTTAAAAAAGACTCTGAAGCTGAACGCAGCCTCTCACAACTATGCCAGCTGGCACACTGATACAGACGGGTTCCTAGAACACTCGCCTAGCAGAGGAAGCCTGTATTACAACAGGCCCACTCTCCAGAAGGTAAATCCCAGGTTTTTTTGGTGCCCCCTTGTATATATAACGTGGGGGTCTGTCCGGAGTCTGTCCAGGGCAGACAGCCCAGGCCTCCGTGTGCCCGTAACTGTCAGGTCAACCTTGGCAAGTGGACCAACAGTATCTTGAAGGTTGCTCCGGGCAGGAAGTCCAGAGCCATGTGATACCCATGCTCTGTAGTCCCCAGTGAACTAAGGCCTGGCATGGTCCCACTATTGTCTAAACTTCCATAAAAAAACCCCTGTAACCAGCAATAAGAGTGGGCACCAGCAGTAAAGCTGCTGCCGGATGCATGTGGACACTGCTTCAGCGAAGTGCAGCTGCTGCAGCTCTTATGCCTGCCCCCTCCTTCTGTCCTCCATTTGGGCACCTCGCCACCCAAACCTGCCTGAGCTGAACAGCTGGGCTCTGACACATACTATGAAAATTATATGTATATATATGTTCCGATATCTCAGTATAAATGTAATCAAATAGTTTATATACTTAGGTATTTTATGTATGTTGTTACTTTGCTTTGAAGCAAAGGGATTGAGAAAGATGGTCTAATAGGCTCCATAGCTGAACACTTTATAATTGAAATTAATAAGAGTTATACTAAAATATTAATATTGGCTAGAACATGAATTTCTAACATAGAAGACCTAAGGTAAACCACCTAGCAAAATGTTTTCCTTAATGTACAGGGAGTCATAGAAGATATTTCGTGAAATTTTCTACATAACATAAAAATGTTCATGTTAATACCAGAAGTATTCAGGTTTTAGGTGATTTCTTAAATTATCTCCTTCAAGCCTTACAGTGATGTTACTAAACGATAGTATTTTCTTTTTCCTGTAGATCAAAAAAAAAGAGTCAGATATATTCAATAATTTTCTTAAAGTCAGTTAGCTTGTTGATGTTTGAGAGGGTTCAAATCCAGCCCATTCCCCAAATCGACCTTTTCACTAAGCTACTCAGCGTTTAGTTGTCTTCTTGGGATTAGGCTTTATGGGCTCTGACACAATTTTCGGTAATATGCATAGCATTAGTGGCCTTCTAATTAAGTCACATTTATTAAATTTCAGACCCTGACATATGAACCTTTAATTTTATGAATATTATTAAAATCTATTATTACTGTTATTATTATTTTCTCTAGATTAATTATTAAAAATTTCTTCTGATCCTATGAGTATAAGGAGAAAGTTTCAGGAATTAACTTGAAGATTAACTTCAGACTCAATATTTAACTTAGACATATTTGATTAATATTATTAATAGTAAGGTACATACGTATTCTTTTATTCATGTTCAGAAGTAATGTAAAACAGTAATTTTATCAGCATAAAGTCATATATAGCTCAATTGAAAATGAATAAAGACCTAGGTTCTTAAACTTTAGAATATGTAATTTTTTTTCAAAATTTAGAATTTTGAGCCCATATAACTTAAACCTGGTAATCTAAATTAATATATCTGCAGTCGGGCTGGTTAATTTGATAATTTATAGTAAAATATAGATATTTAGATGTAAAGTAGAGCATTAGGTGTTTCCTGAATCTCTCTCAGAAATACTGGGCTAGGTGGTCTCATAAACAAGGAACTTTCATGATTAGGCAAATTATAGGATTTAAGAATTAAGAAGAAAACACAATACTGTTTATGGCTTTAAGAAAAAAATACATATATGCAGATGGTAATTATATTTTAGTTGTAAACATTAAGAAACACCAAATTAGCACTGAGTGTATAAGACACTCATTCATCAATTCATTCCTTTTATTGTTATTTATTGTGTTCCTATAATGCTTGTGCCAGGCACTGGTAACAGAGGGATAGCGGAGAACAAGAGAGTTAGGACACCTGTGTTGACAGAGCTGTCAGTTCCATGGGAAAAATTAGCACTTCCCTGTCTAAAAGCAAGCAAAGATGGAAAGAAATAATAATAATAAAGATTCTTACTGGGTTTATAAAGAAAAGAAACCAAGTTTTTAGTTACAAAGGAGTAGTATTTGAAAATGAATTCTGTCACATAAGAAGAAAAAAAAAATCTCAATGAGAACCTCTAGAGAAAATTACGGTTAGTCTCCAAGCAAGCAAATTTAACAGCTTCGTGTACAACTTTTGCCTTGGTCTTGCTAGAGCATTGCTGACTGTGCCTGAGCAGGATTCAGGAAATAGCATTTCTGAATGTTTTTGCAAAGGTCAATTCATTTCTCTGGGTCTCAGTGCCCCTCTCTCTACAAACAAGAGAATTTGGGCTAGATGTATACTTAGTTTTTTCCAGTTTTACCATTTTTTCATATATTTACTTTTCTTACTTAACCTTATTTCATAGACACTCTGTTTAAATGCTGTTAGGGAAAAGTAATGGTGTTCCTCAGGATATTATGCATTGTAATTACAGGAATGTAATCTTTCAAAATATGTAAAGCATAACAGAATTTAAACAGTCTGGTCTGCAGTGGTCTGTCAGTACATGGAATTGTTGAAGGACTAAATTAGTTTAGTTCATTTTATAGTAAATCCTGGTAAGTTTTTTTATTCCATTGCATTGTATCCATGATTTTTAATATAGGGTTTTTTTCTTTTCATAGTATATTTTCAAATAAGACTCATAGTAATTTGGAAAAATCTCTTCATGGACTTTCTTAAATAAAACATATTTATAATAAATACATATGATGTCAAAATATAGTATGTAAAATGTTAAAAAGTAAAAGTTGCTTACACAAATATAAATGTTAAATGTGATATAAAATATAAGAATGTATGTGCTAAAGAAGAATAATGAACTATGAATAAATCTTATAAAAGCTAATATCATCCTGTGTGAGTATTAAACATTGATGCTCATAAATACAAATAAAAATAGTATGTGGCAGAAATATGATGAGAAAGGTTGCATTTGTACTGCTCCTTGGCTCAAAAAAAACCGAATAATCAAGTTGTTAGTAATATAATCAATTAATATTATCATTCTTTCAAAAACATTTAGTTCCTATATGTTAAACACTTTCTTATATATTTTGTGGCTACATAGATGAACAAGGATTGTCCCTTAGACAGTCGTCATCTGTCTTCCTGGGGAGGCAAAAGAGTATAAAATAATGTAATAAACTCTTTAGAGGAAATTTTTAAAAGATATAACTGCTTCTGGTGCACAAGTATATATTGTGAATACAATAACAGCTTTCGGCTTTATGTATCAGCTTAACAAGGATGCTTTTGGAGAAGTGGGAAAAGCTCATCCAGAGTAGAGAAAATTGCATGTGAACCATAGTGTAAAAGATATTCTATGAATGCGTTCTGCTACATTGTGTTTCTCAAACTCTGTTCTCTGGAATATATATATATATTTTTTCATAGATATTCCAAATATTTATGAATATATATATATATATATATATATATATATAATCATAGGTATTCCAAATGGGAGACATTTTCATTTCCTGAAAAGTTTAGAAAATGTATTAAATAAAGGTCAAAAGTTTTCTTTTACTGTAGGTCTTCCAGGTGGTTTACATACTAGCACGTGTTGTAAATCTCCAAATCTCCCAGATAGAGATTCGGAGATTTGTAGGTCAAAGTGCAGATGTGTTATTGAATCTGGCAAACATTTTAATCATATTTCATCTTGGAAAACTATATCCATATGACAGTCCTGCTCCTCTGAGGAATGTTTAGAATATATCAGTATAGAGTAAAATGTAGGTCAAAAATTTGCTTAAAGAATCAATGAAACTCTTTTCTCACCTTTATTTTAAGCTTACCCAGGCTTTCTATTCTGCCACTGATCTTTAACCAATCTTATAACAAATACCAACTTTCTTTATTATTGTACCTTTATGAAGTTTACAGCTCTAAATACCTGATAAGATCTGTCTCCATCATTTCTCATTACAAAGTTGTCTTGGCTATTCTTGACTCTACCGTTCAGTATCAAGTCCTGGGTATTTAATCAGAAATTTATTAAATTTTTGGACTGATTTTTGGGAGGAGACTTTCTATAAAATATTAAATATTATACCCATTTCTACTTCTACATTTAAGTACTTCTTTTGATTTTGTAGAAAAAGATTTATAATTATTTCCATGTGTATCTTAAACTTTTTTCAAATTATTTGTTAAAGGTGTATAAGAAATTTGTTTTGTATATTGATATTTTATCCTGTAAACTAAGTAAACACTTTCTTCCAAAAGAATGTGTTTTACTACATAGAACAGGATCTCCTAACCATTTGTAGTGGAATACTGCTTCATCGCAGAGGGGATACAATTGTGGTGAGATATTGATCTGATCCTTTTAGCAATTTCTGTGCATCCCCTGAGATGAAAAGTGCTGGGAAGCACTGAACAGACAATCGTGGAACACTGCTGTGTCACAAATGGGCTACAATTGTGGTAAGATATTGATTTGCATCCTTTAGCGATTTCTGTGTATCCTGACATGAAAAGTGTTGGGAAGGACTGAGCAGCCAATGTTAACATAATTTGTTCTTTTTTTTTATCATCACATTGTTCTGGCTGAGTCCTTTAGTACAACATTGAATAGCTACACTGATTGCAGTCTTCCTTCTCTTGCTCCTGATTGGAAAAGAAAATGTTTATAATGGTTCACCATTAAAAATAATGTGTTGTTCATTGTTAGTAAATATCCATTAGTAGATTTAGGAATATCCCTATGATTTTATAGTTTTTGTTTTCTGGTAGACTCTTCTTGTATTCTTGGTCATAATGCATTTTGAATGAAATGCTGTATTTGTGTGAGCATATTTAATTAGTATTTTTATTTAGAGATAATTGTAGATACTCATGCGGTTGTAAGAAATACTATATGGAGATCCGATGTACCTTTCATCATTTTAGGCTTAATTGAGAATTTAATTTGTGCCCCCTTTTCTACTTCTCAACCATTCTATCAACTACTATAAAAGTTTTATGTAATATTTACTTTGGATTTTTGCTGATTTTTAACCATTAATGAGGAATGTATGCTTTTAAATGATATAAATTTTGTACTCAGATATATAAAGCAAAACTCAATTAAAAAAACAGTGGCAACGGCACTCAGAAGTAACATATAGTAAAATGTTAGGCATTACAGTCCTTGACTTACTGAAATGCTTTTAAGTCTCATTAAGCCCTTACTTTCATAAATAATTAAAATTACACTGGTGTTTTCATTTACTGTAGCACAAGTGCAGCATTTTATATAGGTAACATTTCAAAAATATTGATGTTTTTGTTTTATAGCCCTATAACCTAATCAGTTAATCAAATACATTCATATAAGAATTCATATTTTAATTTTTCTTTAAATAAGTGAGAATATTTCCATTATTTAAACATAAAATTTAGTGGCTTTAGGTTGAAATATGATGTTAACTTATTAATTGATTTATGATGCTAGAGGCTGACCCAGCAACAATATAAAATACAGAATTTGCAGAATATTAACTCTTTGGCCCCCAAGAACATATGTATAATAAATATTATGCATGCTATGGATGATAGAGATAATTAAGTTATAAAAGTACAGAAAAGAAAGAGAACATTTTGACTGGAATAAAATAAGTAGAAGAGAATGGGACCTCGATTCTCAAGCTTTATTTGTCCCAGAAGGCTGACTGAGAAGTCATTTGTTCAAAACCCAAATCAACTTTTTCCATTAAACATGCAGATATTAGCATGAAAGGATTGTCGGACCGAGAACCGAAGTTTTGCTTGACAACCGAGTTGTTCTTTTCCGTGAACAACTTGGTTGAGAACTGAATTATTTGAGATGGGAGACATTCGAGAACTGAGATTTGACTCTAAACAAAGGCTGGAACTATTGACATGGGCTTTTTGTGAAGGGACCGTTCCAGATGCCAGGAGTAGCACAAGCCGTTGTTTCTAGGAGTCTGTGCATCATCCAGCAAAGGAAAGAGGAAGGGGAGAAATGCTGGGCCCTGTCTGGCTTCTCTAATGATATATATTAAAAAGAGTTTGCTTCTTTATGTAAAATTTCATGCAAATTTTGGAAAACACCATGTATATATAGTTTTTTTTTAATATTGCCCCTTCCATTTGCAAAATATCATGTGACAGTCTTGATGTTTCCCACTATCTCTGGCTAAGGACATGTCCTCATGTCCTCAACAAGGCCCACAGTATTTAACAAAGCTTGGCTCCCAAGGACCCTCGGCACTCCACCCTCCATAATGCTCCCCAGCCACTTGACCCTTTTTCATTTTCGCTGAAGTGTTATGTGCTCAAAGTGGCCAGTTTTATAAAAAAAGATGATGAGATCAGCTAGGATTTTGTTGAAAGTCTGATTTTCAAAAGGACTCATGACAAAGGAAATAGAACATAGAGTTCTGTGATATCATTGTCTAAACTCCTGAAATGATTAGAAGAGGAGGTGTAATTTGTATTTCAGGACCCATTGTCAAATTAAAGCAAAACTTGGCATTTCAACTTGTTATTTTTTCCCTCTGGGCCAAAACAAGAATTAAAAGTAAGTGAAATTAATTGACAAGATCAATTCAGGTCTATTTAAAGGAGAAAGTAGGTGTATATTCAGATTTTTAAAGTCATTTTATAAAGTTCCCCTGGTAATAATTTTCATTAGAAAATATCCTTGTCTCATAACAAGTTCTGAAATATTTCTATTATTTTATCTTTAAAAAATGTAATAAACCTGTCCCTGAAAGCCTCTAGGATGACCCAAATTTTTAGATGCTTTCTAGTCACTGAAACTAAGAGGATATTATTACTTTCATTTCTAATATGATGAGTTTGGATATGATTTAATTATTTTTGGGACTTTTCCATCCTTGAACACTCTCAAAGTCACAATTTTATAGCACTAAAAAAAATTTTCTATGAAAATGTAATCTTGTTGAATCACTACTTCCTTTGTAACTTACACCTTCAAGATTCCTATAAAACGTTGGGACTTGAAATGATTTTGGAATTCACTGAGTCATTTTACAGTTCCTGGGGTCATAGAGGAAAGTACTGACACTTTAGCAAGGTTAGTGACTATCATAACATTGATTTCTTCTCTGCTCTTTGAGACGTTATCTTTATTTGGATACTGGGACACTACACATTTGCTATTCTCCTTTGTTCATGCTTCCTTATCTTCTAAACTTATTGATGTTGGGGCAAGGAAGGCAAAACAGAGCTTTCGTAATTTATCACTTCTCTAGTCTCATTCCCTTGGTCTGTCTTCTTGTTCAGACTAATAATCTCTTTTAAAATCTGTAACATAAATATTCCCAAATATTTATTGCCAGAAAGATTGTCCCATACAAATCACTCCTTTGTATTTAATTGCCAACTTGATATATTTTCTGGAATGCCTATTAACATTTTAAATTCAACATAGCCCAGACACCTTGTATTTCTTCCTCCACCTCTACATTAATTATATTAGTCTATTCTATTAGCTGTGAAGGCAAACAACTTGCACTTATATTTGAATTTTCTCTTCTCTTGCATTTAAAATGAATCCCTCAGAAAATCATGTTTCCCCTACCAACAAAATATAATTAAAATCTGACTACTTAACATTTTTTACTGCTACAATCTCACCGTCATCATCTTTAGCTTGATTTACTGACATGTTCTTTTAATTAGTTACTCCAACTATGCCTTTGCCTCCAATAGTAGAAAGATTCTGTTTAAATGTGAGTCGTATTGTGTCACTCAGCTAAGCCCTTCTGCTTAGAAGCTGCCTCTGCCACTGCAAACAGGAACCTTAAAATGTCTGACAAGGTCCTGCATAGCCGGGTCTCCTTCCATCTCCGATGGCATCACTTATCTCTCTACTCTATTCTTATTCCCTGGTAGTCACACTGCCGTCTTGTTGCTTTGTAAAGTTAGGTAATTTCTGGCCATGGTAAAAATAAACCTTATGTCCCCAGCCAGTCATTCCCATATTTGCTTTGCTGTTTCCTTCATAACACCTATTTCTATCCAATTTACTATATGATGATCATAACAATAATTATTTATTTATTTATTATGTTTTATTTTCTGTGTTCTAAAATAAGCTCAAGGAAGGGATAAATGTTTATCTTTTTGGTTCATTATTCTATCTCAACTTTCTAGGATAAAACCTGACATATAATAACTTCATGTTTAATATTTAAAGTAGACAACAAATAAATTTGGGAAAGAAATCTATTAATGAAATTGCTATTTCAAAACAGTGTTATAAAAAGCCGAATAATTACTCTGTTAATACTACAGTATTTCTTTAATAGTCTTTTTAAAAATTTGAGAAATACTTATCTCCTTAGTTTAATAGAGCTGAATATTTTAATTAACTGAATTTGTAGTATGTCATTATTATAGAGTATTTTCTCGGTTTCCAGAAGAAATCTGGTGAAGGAATTTTCTTCTTTGCATTCCAAACTATTTTTTAAAAAATATATTAAGAACAACTCCCCAGACATATTGGCTTAATACTGTCAAGGGTAAACCTTTTCCAAAGCTTATATTTGAACTTTGAACATTTTAACAAGTTTTTACAATAATGAAATACATTTAATTTTTAAATTATTTCTTAATGAGTTTAAGTTTAAAATAGGCATTAATCCTGTAATTAGTAGTTCAACTTCTCAAAGCCTTCTTTGATTTCATACTTTGTTTCCTTTATAATGCTACTGTGCATTGGAGGTAACTTGATCCAGATATTACCAAATAAAATTTATTTCTTGATCAGCATGTGATTGGGAATACAATCTCATCAGATTTTATCTCTGCGTTTAAAAGTACATAGTATTCATTTTGTCATAATTGTCATCTGCCTACTAATTAATTTCTTGGGACCCAGTGGAATCACTCAAGAAGATATAACCTGAATAGAAGATGATGTTTTAGCGCAGTATGCGGAGGCATAGCAGCAATTTAAGGGAAGATAAAGTATGAGATGCGGAGACACTGATATGAAAGGCACTGAAGGAGCAGCCTAAAAACAAAACAATGATATTAGAAAGTCAAGGAAGACGAGCATTTGAAAATCAGGGTATGGGCAGTGACTTCAAAGAGATGGTAGAATAGAAAGTCCTAGTCCTTGTCCCCCAATAACAGCACTAGTTTAAGAACAACATAAAGATTAAAATACCTTTAGGAGTAACAAAGGAAATTTATTTGTTACTTTGGTAGGTGCTTCTTTCCTTGTTTTATTTGTTTATGTAACAGATAACATTTATGCTATTCTTTAAACATGAAATTGAAGAAAGGAGACAAAACTATAACTCCGGTTTTAGTTTCTTTTCATTGCTGCCACACTTTTTTTCTGCTATTGATTTGATTTTCAGAGAAAACTAAATATATTTTATATAAATCAAAATAAATGAATAAATAAAATGCATTTATGAGACCTCTAACTTTAAGTTGTAGTACACTGGATGAATGCAAATCTGAGAACAAATGACACAGGTAAAAAGAACAATTTTACTTTATCTACTTCAGCCCCTCTTCCAAGTTGGCACAGCTTAGTGCCAAAGGAGATTACCTTGGCTCATGACCTCTCCCTTGGGGGAAAGAGAGTGGAGCACGCACCCAAAATCCTTGGCATTTCAGGGCACTTCCCTCAGGAAAAGAAGTGACACCTTACTACAGCAAGTACAGCTCTGTAAAAACAGAAGGTACACAACCCTGATACTTCTCCCCCAGGAGGAAGAGAGAAAAGAGGACCATACAAACCCATAGAAAAAGATTGAGAGGTTTTCAGAATTTCTAGCTGGGCTGATAGTAGTGATCTTTCCCTGTCAAAGCCAGTCTATAGAGACTGAAAGAGGTATCTTTTTCTACAAATGTGCATCTGAATGTAAATCTACAAGGAACAAGGATGATAACAGAAATATGATACAACCAAAACAAAACATATCTTTTGTAATAGAACTTACACAAATGAAGATTTATAAAATCCCTGAAAAAACGGAAAATAATCATGTTAAAGGAGCTTTTATAATTTCATTATAAAAGAATGAAATTACACCATTAAATGAAATCAGAAAAATAATACATGAAAAAAATACCAACAAAGAGATAGAAGGCAAAAAAAAAATCCAGAAATTTTAGACCTGGAGTGTGTATCATAACCAAACTAAAAAAATAAATAAATAAAGCGCTTAAATATCAGACTTGATGAAACAAAAGAAAGAATCAGTAAACTCAAACACAAATTATTTCAAATTATTCAATTAGAAAAGAAGAAAAAGAGAGGGGGGAGAATTAAAAAGAGTAAAGGAAGCCTAAGGAACTTGTGAGATACCTCAAATGAACAAACATTCACATTATGGGGGTTCCAGAAAGAGAACAGAGAGAGGAAACTGTACAAAGCTTATTTTTAAAAAATAATGTCCCCATAGTTAGAGATAAAGAAGGTAGACAACAGATTTATGAAGCCCAAAGGATCACAAGAAACAAAACAAAGAAGTATACACTGAGGTACAATATCAAAGACAAGGAGTAAAGTTTGAAAGCAGCAAGAGAAAATTTACTCATCATGCGCAAGGGAAACCCCATAAGGCTCTTAGTGCATTTCTCAGCAGAAACCTTGTAGGCTAGAGAGAGTGGGTGCCATATTCAAATAACTAAAAGAAAAAAAATTGACAAGACAACAATACTATACCTGGAAAAATGGTCCTTCAACAATAAAGAAGAGTAAGAGATTTATTTTCTGGCAGAGAAAATGTAAGAGAGTTCATTAAAACTAAAGGTGCTTTATAGAACACTCAAGAGAGCCCTGACTGGTGTGGCTCAGATAGTTGTGCATCGTCTTGCAAAGTGTAAGGTCACCAGTTTAATTCCCAGTCAGGACACATATCTGGTTGATGGCCTGGTCTCCCAGTGGGGCTTGTACAAGAAACAACTGATGGATATTTCTATCTTGCATCAATGTTTCTCTCTCTCTCTTTCTTCCACCCTCTCCCTCTCTCTAAAAACACATAAATAAAATCTTAAAAAATAAAAAAGAAATATTTTTAATGGAGTTTTTAAAGTTGCAATGACAGGATGCTAAACAGCAACAATAAAGATATGAACTTATAAAATTCACTGATAAATATATAGGTAAACACTGAATACTATAATATTGGTGTGTAAACCCTGTTTACTTTTAGTGTGAAGATTAAAACAAGAGTATAGACTTTTATAATCATTAGATATTTTAGGTAAGCCTATGATAACCACAAAATAATATACTTACAGAAGATACACAAAAGGAAAAGAAAAGAGAATCACAGGATATTACTAAATAAGCCAACTAAACACATAGGAAGATAACAAGAGAGGAATAAAGGAATAGAAGAACAAGACAGAAAACAATGAACAAAAAGACAATAGTTGCTTTAAATGTAAATAAATTGAATTCCTTAGTAAAATATGTAAAACATATTTTATGTTTTCCTCATTGATTAAATCTTTTTCTAATTATACAATCTGTTTTTTTCTCCTGTGACACCTTTTACTTAAAGTATATTTTGTCTCACATCAGTAATGTCATCTCTACTCTCTTTTATTGAACTATTGTAAGTAATATGCTTTTCTATCACTTCACTTTCAGTCTATGTGTTTAATTAAATCTAAAACAAGCCTCTTGGTTGTTTGCTATATTTTTATCCATTTAGCCACTTTATATGTTTGTTCCTGTGTCCCTCTCTTGCCACAGTACTTCACTGGTGAATTCTATTAAATCATTCCCATTATTATTCCTTCTCAAAGTATTTTTAAAAATTTAAGAAGAAACACATCCAAACTTATTTTACAAGGCCAAAATTGTCCCCCATAACAAAGCTAGGCAAAGGCCCTGAAAATAAAGAAAACCAAAGGTCAAGTATCTTGATGAACATTTCAACAAGATACTAGGCCAACCTTTTTCAACGTGTTCAAGTGGGATTTATTCCTTGAATATAAGTATGGTTCAACCCAACTATTAATAGAATGAAGGGTAAAAAATCACAGTCATCTCATTAGACAAAGTTTGACATTCTTTCATGATTAAAACTCTCAACAAAATAGGTATACAAGGTCTGTCCAGAAAGTATTGAGCCATGTAATATGAAAAATAGAGACATTTATTGAAGAAAATACAAGATACAAGAAACATTGTACATAGGACAATGATGCCTCAGTCTCTTTCAAAGTAGGCACCTTGGGATCTCATGAAGCTTCCCCCATGTTTCTTCCACTGCCCAAAACACTCTGCAAAAGCCTTTGTTGGAATCACCATAGGCTGCCTATTGTATTTTCCTGAATCTCATCAACAGTCTGCAATTTCTTCACTTTCAAAGAGGATCTTAGATTTGGTAAAAACCAGAAGTCTCAGGGCACCAAACCTGGTCTGTAGGGGGCACTGTGTCACTTGGGTGGTTTGATGTTTCTCCAAAAATTTCTGTGAGACGTGATGCATGAGCAGGTGCATTGTTGTGAAGAAGTTGCCAATCACCAGTTGCCCATAGCTGTGGCCATGTTTGTTGTATTGCATCACTCAACCATTGAAGAACATTGAGTAGCACTCCTTATTAAGTGGTTGTCCTGGATGGGTGCACTCATGATGCACACCTTCCCAATCGAAAACACAGTTAATATGGTCTTGATCTTGCTGAGATTTTTCTGTGCCTTTCTTGGGTATGGAGAACCAGGTGACTTCTATTGGGGCTACTGGGCCTTTGTTTTCAGGTCATAGCCATAGGCCCACGATTCGCCTCTGGTTATGGCCTTCTTAAGGAAATCCAGTTATTCGGTAGTGGTTTGAATCAAGTCATTAGCAACTGCAGCACAGTGTTTCTTCTGCTCTGGTAGAAGAAGCTGCAGAAACAATTTTGCCATAGCACATTACATGCCACAATCCGGCATCAAAACCTTGGCAGTTGTTGGAATCCCCAGATCAGCTCCTAGTTCTCTCACTGTCAGTCACTGATCTTCATTGATTGCAGCCTGAACACGTTCAACATTCTCAGGTATTCTGCTTGTTACAGACCTTACAAAATGTGAATCACTTTCAAGGGATTCTTGAGCCACCTTTGAAGAATTTGTGCCACACTTTTATCTGTGCTGCCCTCATTGCATCTTCCCTGAAAGCTTTCTGAATCATCCAAATAGTTTCCAAGGAGGCATGTTCAAACTTAAAGCAAAATTTGATGTAGATTCATTGCTCTACTTGCTCATTTTGAATTTGATGTCAACACAGTACACATTCTCTGTACACAGTACACTGACTGGTACAGTGAAGTCATCATTGTTCATGCATGCACTTTCTAGTCTCTCTCCTTGGCTGCTAGATTACATTGATATTGCACAATCCATTCTCATTATATTAACAATAGCTAGACTTTTTTCCAGACAGGCCTCATAGAAGTAATGTACCTTGGTACAGTAAAGGACATACATGATAAGCCCAAAGCTAACATCATGCTCAATGCAGACATACTTGAAACTTTTCTTCGAAGATCAGAACCAAAACAAAGATGGCTCCTCTTACCACTTTTATCAGATTACTGGAAGTTCTAGCCAGAGCAATTAGGTAAGGAAAAAAAAATACCTGACATACAGATTAGAAAAGGAATAAATATAACCCTTTTTGAAAACAACCTGATCTTATAGGTAGAAAACCCTAAGGCCACATTAGCAAAGAATGTATTAGAACTAAAAAAACAAATTCAGCAAAATTTCAAGATGGGAACAATATGCAAAATACTTGCTATACACTAACAATGAATTTAAAGAAACAATTCTGTTTAAACAAACATCAAAAAGAATAAAATAAACAAGGACATGAAAGACTGGTACCCTGAAAATGATATCACCTTGATGAAAGAAATCATAGAAAACAGAAATAAATGGGATGACATTCCACATTTATGTATTGGAAATTTAATATCATTAAGATATCTATACTATCCAAAGTATTATTCAGATTTAATACTATCTCCATCAAAATCACAGTATTTTTAACAGATATAGTAATTCAACATAAAATGCACATGGACCCATAAAAAAATCTTAAAATGCTGAAGACATAAAAGAAAGAACAAAGCTGAGGGCAACACACTCTTTGATCTCAAATTATATTACAAAACTACAGTAATTAAAACTGTGGTACTGGATTAAGGCAGACATATAGACCTAAGGAACAGAATAAGAAGAGTGGAAATAAACCCACACATGTAGAGTCAGTTGATCTCCAGTAGGGAAGCAAAATATACAATGGGGGAAGTGTAGTCTTTTCAATGAAGGATGGTGGGAAAACTGGGAAAACTGGATATCCACATTCAAAAGAGTGAAGTTGGACTCAACACCATTCAGAAAAACAAACTTAGAAGGTATTAAAGAGTTACGTATAATACCTACAATCATAAAATTCCAAGAAGAAAACATAGGAAAAAACCTTCTTAACATTTCTCTTGGCTGATATATTCTGATAAGACACCAAAAGCATGAGTAACAAAACCAAAAATAGTCAAGTGACATATATAAATCTAAAGGCTTCTGCACAAAGAATAATAAAATGAAAAGACAACCTATGGAGAATATATTTGCAAACTATATATCTGATTAGGTGTTTATATCCAAAATAGGAAAAAAAACTTCTATAATTCAATCGTATAATCCATATATGACATAGAAAACCCTATAAGAAGAATTCTTTATCCCTGGTATTACTCCATAGACAATACAGATATGCTTTGGATCACTTTCTTATCCATTCACTGACCTATATCATCTTCTTAGGTTGAAAACTAATGTCGTTGATACTAAAGTAAATAAGCAGTTGAAGAGTGAGTCTGAGAACAGAGAAGTGAGCATGCTAGAAAGGGTATTTTATTACTTGATACTTCTCTTTATGAACAGTGGAGCCAGGATCGTAGAGGTCAGATTTCAGTATTTTGCTTTCTCTTTGACTATACACAACTTCATTTTCATGACTGCTGAAAAATGAGTCATCTAACTCTGTCTCAGTATTTTTTTCTCGCGCTTTTGTGTTTTAACTTTGTATACACAGCGGACGAACCTGGGAGGCTGGCTGGATAAGCTTCTTTCCGATGCCGCTGAGCTCTAGTGGCTATTAAAAGGCAACTCCGAGTGCGGTGCTCTGGTTGCTCGCCGTGCTCCAGACTAAAGTTATTTCTCTTCAAATTAATTGTTTCCACAAGTCTTTTGCCAGAACATCTTTTATTTATAGCCTGAAATTCCATCCTGCTGCCTCAGTATGGGGATTTATTAGCAAAGCAGCAAGGCGTTTCTTTGATGCATTTGACAGGTTTTGGTATCTTTACAGCAATTTGTTCCAACTTGTATTATATTTAAAAGGAAATTTTCAGTGATTCTGGGTATTCAGTAATGAAGCAGGAGTTTCTATATATTTCTATATTTATATAATTTATTAAATTAAAAATAAAATATATTATATTTTATAATATATTGTTATAGAAAATAATAGTATTATATTATTATATAATTTATTATATTGAAGACCTGGAAGCATGCATGGAGTGCAAGGAAAAAAAGAATTTTATGCGATGAGGTAGTCAGTTCACCATCTTGCTTCTTAATAATTTAAAAGGGAGGTTTGCGAAAAAAAAAGAACATAGATTTGGTATAAATTCCAGTTCTAACTAGGTTAGTTACTTAACCTCAAAGTTTCTAAAAAATGAATTTAACAACACTGACTACTTCATAGCAAAAATGTGGGATTTAAATAAGTTAATATATATAAAATTTGTAGCACCGACTGGCAAAAAATAAACAGTACACAGTATTTGATATAATTATGAAATGTCTACTTAGTGTTCTATCACTCCAATATATTTATTTAACATTCTCATTTGATATGTATAATACCTTATTGTTCCTTTAATTGAAATTTTATTATCAATGAAATAAGAAAGCACTTTATTTTTGTTTTCTGATCATAAAAAGAATTTTTTAAAATTATATATTCTGGTCTCAGTATCTTCTACATAAATAGAAACATACCTAAAATGGAAATACATAATTTTGAATCCCTTGTTTCATTCACTATTATTTTATAAATAATGTTCTGAATATAATAAACATTATATTTCCATGCTCTCAAAATTATTTTGAATTTGAATAAGTTTTTCTATAAATTCCATTATTGATGATGGGTTAAGCATGAGTACCCTACATCCAACATCGAACAAAATTGTTCCACATCATATTAAATTCTTTATTATTGCATGTTCCCAATTGTAGAGTATATTTTATGTTGAATCAAATATGCTGCCTGCCCTAACAAATAATCCTAGATCTAACCATGTACTTAAGCAAAATAATTATATTTTTATGCATATATCTGTTTTTATTTAGAACTAGTTGTAATGTGCCCTAAACCTTTTACTCTCAATGTTAAAAATTTTGAGCCCTTTAAAATTTAATAGTATATGATTTTCTGAAATTTAAAAATATTGACTATACTATAATTCATATTCTTAATCTTCCAGAACAAAATGCTCTTATGAGCTTGGATCTGGATGATATATATCCATGTATAAAATTAAAAATTGCATTCAAAGTATTTTTCCATGGTATTTAACTACAAGGTCCTAGAGCCAGAGAGACATTAGTTCTATACAAGAGCCCTGCACTACTAGCCTTGTTACCATTAGGAATGCAGGAAGTCTGTCCAGAAAATGTCCCACCATTGTTAATATAATGAGAGTGGATTGCATGACATTGATGTAACCTAGCAGCCAAGAAGAATGGACTGGAATGCACATACGTGAACAATGATGACTTCATTACGCTAGTCAGTGGGTGTAGTAGGACACCACTGATTGAGCACGTGTACTGTGTGACCATTGCATTCAAAATAGCTGAGTGAGTAGACCAATGAATTTGCATAAAATTTTGAGTTAATTTTGAACATTCTTCCATGGAAACTATTTGGATGATTCAGAAGGCTGCAGCTATGGGCAACTGGTGATTGGCAGCTTCATCACAACAAAGTGCCAGGTCATGTACCACATCTTGTGCAGAGTTTTTTTTGAGAAACATCAAATCACCCAGTTGATTCAACCCTTCTATAGCCCAGGTTTGGTATCCTGCAATTTCTGTCTCTTCCCCTAATTAAAATCACCTTTGAAGGGAAGAGATTTCAGACCATTGATAAGATTCAGGAAAGTATATTGAGGCAACTGATGGGGATTGCGAGAACAGTGTGAGGTCCTAAGATGCCTACTTTGAAGGGGACTGAGGTGTCATTGTCCTATGCACAATGTTTCTTATATCTTGTAATTTCTTCAATAAATGTCTCTGTTTTTCATATTATATGGCTGGATACCTTTTGGACAGACCTCAAGTGTAAGTGAATATCAGGCTCTTCAAATGTAAAATAGACATAAATAGTTTTTCTTTCCAGAATTTTAATAAGAATCAAATCATATTATGTATACAAAATATCTACTACAATATTTGCTTCATAACATAGCCCAGCTATTTCAGCAGTTTATGAGATCCAGACATGATTAGTTTGAGTAATTCTTTCTTATTTTATAAAAGTTTGGACAGTTCCAAGATGTTGAAGTACCAGTGTGATTATGTTTACATGATCTTATTTGGGTCAAACTCCTAGTATAATGGGCAAATTCCCTGTTCTTTAATACATGAACATAAGCATCAAATGCAACAGGTTTCTCAGTATGAAACACATATTCTGAATAAAGAATTATTAGAGATTTGGAAATGGGTGCAAAAGAGGTTACAGTACAACAGTGCTAATAACTTTTGAGTGTAAGTGCCTATTTTTGAGGATCCTTCATTTGCTTAATTTCCTTAGACTTCCTATTGGCCTCTGCATTAGAGAATCCCTCACTGGCTCTTCCCTCCATATTTACTCCATCTTTTATCTTGCACTTTTTACTTGTCCTCTTTTATCAGGGGAAAAAAAGAAAAAACTTGTCTCAGTTGACCAGTTTTATTACCCTCAGTGTTGCCTTGGCTTGTGACAATGTTCATACACTCAGGAAGAGTTTTCTACAACAAGTAGCTTACTGAGCATGATATTTCCCATGGCAAATTTTATTCCTAAGAAGAATCTGTGAAAGCTGTGCATATATAATTTTTACTCCTGTGTAAATAGTAAGCTATAAACACATTACCTACTACAGCTAGTGCCACGGTGATGCTTTGGATTTCTCACAGAATCCACTGTCAGTCCATACCTGCTGCATTCATTGCTTATGTAAATATTAAATCTGAAGACTTGGAATTTTTATTCATTTCTTATTATTTTTCATCCCATTGGTTTTAGTCTAATAATCTGAACAATAGGTAAAATTTCTTGATTTTGGGATAACCATATTGCCAAACATTCTGTCCCTTCTTGTTGAGAATAATTTCATATTGTAAATCTCTCAATCTCCTGGGAACTGGAATTGCTAGTGTGTACAAGTAAGACTCTGTCAATGCATTGCTTTTATGGAAACACCTAACACATAGACAAGTCCTTAAGCAATCTTTTATTTTGCCACCAGGTCAATATGTAAATATGTATTAAAAAATCTTCTTTCTTTCTTTCTACTTGGAGGTCTATAGTATACTTCTACAGTTATTTGTTTGTTAATACCTTTTTTGAGATATAACTGACAGGTTATATTGTCAGATAGACAATATAGTGATTCATTATACGTATATATTGTGAAATGATCACCACTATAAGTCTAATTAAACTTCTTTTTTTTACTTTTTTGCAGTAATCATCACTAAATTTGTGACTGATATAATTCTAAATAGTTTTAAAATAATAAATTACCTAGAATTTGGGGGGATAGTTAAGGATAACTAACCTTACAGTCAGCAGTGTTTCTAAAAGAAAAATACAATGTTTAATGTACAGAAAGGAAGGAACATAGAAATAGTACAATTGTCTTCTATTGGGATTACTCCATTACCAGGTAAATAGTAAGAATTCCTAGACTCAGAGCTAGAATTTTACTAAAGTTACTTAACTTTCTCATGGTGTGCTATAATATATGTATATTTGTGCATTTATATATGCATATGTATGTGTATATGTATATATTTATATGTATATATACATATATAATGTATAAAATAATATATATGTGTATATATATGTGAAAATGCCTGAAACATTCTGATAATAGAGGAAGTTCAATATGAATTTTTTTCCCACTAAGAGAATTATCAAATATCAAAAATAAATGGCACAGCTAGTCTGTC
Organism: Mormoops blainvillei; assembly: GCA_004026545.1. Classification (NCBI taxonomy): domain Eukaryota; kingdom Metazoa; phylum Chordata; class Mammalia; order Chiroptera; family Mormoopidae; genus Mormoops; species Mormoops blainvillei. Next base: position 21,294 of record PVJD01009512.1, read on the forward strand.
TTCCAGTCTGATCTAGATCACTGTGCCTTTTTCAAGTACATAAGAAGTACAACAAATATTTCAAAAAATAAAGGCAAGAAATGGGATCTAGACATAACAGCAACCTTATAATGAAATTATAATAGCAGTTGCCATTTCAATTATAACAATGAACATTAGAAGACTTTGGAATAATTCAATGTACTAAGAGAAAATTATTGCTAACTTAGAATTCTTTACACAGGAAGTCTATCTATCAAGAAAAAGTGAGTAAGAAAGAGAGAGATACAAATTATGAGAGAAACAGACAAACAAGGATCACACCATCTTTAAATGAGGACTTCCAAACTATATACTTATGAAAAATGGAAAGGATCCCAGAAGAAATATATGAGATGAAAAGAGGAAGATTTTTATATGAACAATGCAAATGAACTTAAAAATATAGATAGTTTAGCAAGAGAAGCAGATATAAGGTTATGTAACAGTGTTATTTTATATACTATTAATGGGCTGTTACCATATAATTTACAAAGAAATATTTTGTAATATGACTAAAAATGCATGTTAACCATAGAACAAATGTAACATGAGATAGACAAGCATTTACACGTGTCTAATTACACTGGGAAATTGTATGTTTATGTACAAGAATACTATCTTAATTATGTTAATTGGTTTCCAATTTTCTTTATAATTTTAGTGTAATTTCAATCAATAGTCCAAACGAATTTGCCAATAAATTTTGTTTGGTACACCTAATATAGATGTGATGCTCCTCAACAAACAATAGAGTCACATGCCCTCACAGATAACAAGACGAATTGTGAAGTCATATGTAGAACAAGGGTTATCCCTACACAGTTAAAGAAAAAAGAAGGAAGCCAAACTTCAAAGTTTTTATTGAAAAATACAATAGAAGATTGTGACTCTGCTGTGGGTCATTTTTTAAATATTAAAAAATTTTAACATTTTCTTAAAACATGTACGTAGACACTCATCACACATACACACAGATAACATACACATTTAAAGTATTAATCTAGAATAAAACTATATGAGTACATTAATAATAATAACTTCTTATAATTAAAACACTAAAATTTAAACAAAATCATAAAATGGAACACATTTTCAATACATGTAATCTATAAAAGATTCATATTTAAGACACATACTAAATCATCTAAATTAGTAAGAAGAGACTTGCAGTTTATTTTCTTCTGTTTAATCCCCTAAAAAAAGTCCTTACATTATAAAATATATTTTAAATACCTTGTATAAATAGTGAAAAAAATCACAATTCAATTTATTCATCATATTATCTTTGTTACCGAAAATAGGTCTCAAATAATCAAGTTTTATCAAGAGACAGACTGAAACAAGACAAAAAGTATAGACAATAAGAGCAAAAATAAATATGTGGATTACATTAAACTAAAAAAGAACCTTCTGCACAGCAGATAAAACATTCAATAAAATGAAAAGGAGAGCTATGGAATGGGAGAAAATATGCACCAAGAAACTATATCTGATAAGAAGTTAATATTTGCAATAACTAAGACATGGAAGCAGCCCACGTGTCTATCAGTAGAAGAGTAGATAAAACAACTATGGGACATTTACCCAATGGAATACTGTTGGGTCATAAAAAAGAAGAAAATTTTATGGATGGACCTGGGAGAATATTATGCTTAGTTAAACAAGCCAGTCAGAGAAAAGACAAATACCTTATGATTTCACTCACATGTCGAATCTAACGAACAATCTGAACTAACAAGCAAAATAGAGAAGGCTCGTAGATGGAGAACAGGATGACAGCTAATTGGCGGGGGTGGTAGGAGGTGGAAGGTTTGAGCAAAAAAGAAAAAGGCCTTATGGACATGGACAATGGTGTGTTTATTGTGATAGGGAAAGGAGTATAAGGGAGATAAATGGTAATAGAAAAAAAATGAGTGAAGAACCTGAATAGATGTTTCTCCAAAGAAGACAAACAAGTGACCAACACATATTTGAAAAAGTGCTTGAAATCACTAATCTTGCAGCAAATGCAAGTCAAAACCACTATAACATAGCCACCTCCACACTGTTAAGATGATATTTGTATATATGATATGTTTATGATATATTTATATACCGAAGGTGATTTAGCAGCCCACACAACTCAGGAAAATGTGCTTCCATGAATGCAAGATAGGAGAATTAATTTGCTCAGTTCTAACAGATGTTTTGTCACATTGTCTGTGATCCAGATTCGGGCAATCTCATTTTTTTTCCATGTGATTTTAACACTTAAAGAGAAGAATGTAATTAATTTAACTATTTACTTCCATAAAGCATAGCCACTAAATGCAAGTTTCTCTTGTATTTTATCTAGTAACCAGACAAAGCAACAGCAATTTGTTTCAATGCAACAAGTAAAAAGTTAAAATAGTAGTAGTAATGATAATAATAAATAGAACTTCTTTTGTTTGGCATATTAAGGAATCTTTATATTAAACTCTGTTCATATGTGCTTGGGTTTGGTGGATAAATATTGTCACAAAACATAAGGTCTCTGCCATTAGTATTCCAGAAATGTGTTCCCATAAATCTACCACATGTTCCAATATTTGCAGAGATGACCAGCCATGTCCATGTATTTGGTGAAGACTGAAAACACACTAAAAGTTTGGTTCCTAGTCATAAACTATAAATACTGCCAATCAAAGCTAGAATTTTATGAAAAGTATAAAGGCTCTTAGCCTCTGTTCGCTTTTCAAATTTCTTATGAAAGAAGGAATGTTTCATTAGAAGAAATTGAATTATACCAAATTTGGTTTAAACCCTTTAGACATAGTTTCTACCTCTAAAACACTTAAACCTGCAGAGAAGCTATTCTTCTGTTATAAGGCAGAAAAATTTTCCCCAACAATATAGAAAAAATATTATCAACTCAGTCTCTGCTCTCATGGTTCCAATGAATTTTGGCACTCCTTAATATAGGAGAAAAGTACTGCTATCATTTTAATGTACCCCCAAAAGATAAAGAAACCAAATATCAGTGGAGGCCACAGTGTTAACTGAGCCAGAAACCATATTTTGAAATTTTACTTGTTTTTTACTAAGTCTACTTAAAATTAATTATATAAAATTTCCACACTGAGAACATATAGGTCAGATTAGTTTGCAATTCAAGATTTTTTATCACTTTCAATCATTATTCATATATAAAAATAATGCTTTCCTGCACTTTTGAAAGAATAACTAACCATAGTATTCAACATTACCTTTGTAATCAAATACATATTTATACAACTAAAGACTTTACTACTAAGATAGTTGGTCAAAGGAGAGTTTTGTAACTGAATTGAATGTTTAATTACATCACCCATTGAATTTTCATTGGTTATAAAAGTCTGGAATAACACTCTTAAACGCAAAGGTACAAAAAAAAATCAAACCCAAAACCTCTACCTTTATTTGTGATTTACCTTACTGACATGAATTTAATTTGACCAGAAAATGTAGAATAATAGTTTATATGTATTTGAACTTTGAAAGACAGAGAAATCTTCCCTGCTTTTATTAATAATAGCTTCTAGGTGTGATGGTGGTTGAAGACATACTATTTCTACCATTTTCAGATAGAGGTGAGGGATTCCATTACTTTTACATACCCAAATTAATATGTAACATATCATCCAAAACTAGAGTAATTGAATGTCTGTGATAGAAACAAAGTTTTGAAACATTTATAAATTTAAGAAAGGTGTCTCCAAAACATCTTTAAAAATGTAATTGTGTACTGATTGATAAAAAAAGATATAGATTTTTTGAAATATGAAACATACACTTTTCATTGAACATGGACAACCTATTATTTCTGAGGATACAAAGATGATTGCATTTGCTGATTATTGTGTATTAGAAACAGGTTTTGGTGGCCCAGAAGGAGAGCAGGAAGGATATGCTAAAGGACAAATTGGTTCTGAAACCACGGAGTGAAAACAGGAGATATTTATTTTCTTTGAAAGTGTTTTTGTGGAAAACAAAACTGGAGGAGAGAAAATAATGAGATAATTCACAGACCATCAGAACGTCTTAGAAGCAAGTGTAGATGAGGAAAAGAGAGAAGGAAAATAGAACTAAAATTGTGGGAGGCCATAAAGAAAGGAGGGCAATGGGTTGTTCATCTCCTGGCAACTGAGTGAGAGGAAAGGAGCACCCCACCAGGAAAGATGCAGGTAAAATTTTCACGTTTAGAAATATCTTGGCAGTCTTTGGCTGAGTTAGTGAAACAAGAGGCTGTTAGGACACAAGTTTTAATCTTAAATCTATCACATTTAGGATAGGGAAGGAAGGGTCCCTAAAAAAGCCGTGGTTAAATTTGGCTCTAAAATAAGGAAAACTAAAGACAAGAAGCATGAGAACCAAAAAGAAAAATGCAGAACTATGCAGAAGTTGAGAACTCGGTGGGATTTGTTTATATATTCAACATACATAATTTAAAAAAACATTCTAGAGGGTAAAATAAATCCTAAAGAATGCCATATGTAATGGAGAAATTAGAAACTTAGAGATATAAAATAAATACATATGTAAGTTTCTAAGGAAAATATTATGGAAGTACAGAAATAAGTCCTCTAAAGGTCATAATTGTGGTTGAGGTCAGGGAAAGCTTCTATTAAGTAGCTTTGCTGGAACTGGGATGAATGTAAGGGTAAGTTAGTGACTAGGGGAAGTAAGTATATTCCTAAGAGAATAATAAAGGTCAGTGGTTTATAACCTGTGAGCATGCATAAACAGCATAAACATCACATGGGAATTGTTGGAAATAAAAATTTGCAATTTTTGGTATTAAAAAGTAAACCCACTGAATCACAAGCTTTGGAAATGAGCTCTAGCAATTTATTAACAAGCCCTCCAGTGACTCTGAGATTAGCTAACATTTGATTATCAATGACATAAAGCAAACACTTAGAAACAAGGAAGAATTACTTCCTGTCACATCTAATAGAAGTTATTTTTTAACCAGTTATGTCCCTGTTAATTTTGTGCATGGGCTTAATCACCTTTATTTTTAAATTACTTGTAACTTTTTGAATACAAAGTTTTCACAAAGAAAATTCCTTGTATATATGACAGATCAAGAAATAAAATATTTCCATTGTCCCAGAAATTCTCTCTGTACTTTTTCCCAGTAATTATCTCCCATATCCTTCTCCCAAAGATAAAGGCTATCCTGATTTTTTACAGTTATTTTGTTTTTCTTCAGTTGCTCTGTATATGAATGAAATTTTACAGTGTGTTCTCTATTCTGTATAGATTTTATTTTATTCATGTTATGTTTGTGAGTCACCTATATTGTTGTTTAGTTTAGCTTTAGCTAAATATATGGTTGTGTGATTTTTGATTGTATAAACGTATCAAAATTATATAACTATTCTAAGAGCAATGAGCATCACTTAGGCAATATTGACTTTGTGTCTGTATGAATGATGCTTCTATAAACTTTCTGTATTTTCTCTTTGTGCTTTTTTGAGGATATATACATTCGTGTGTATGTATATAATCTGACTACATGTATACACATGGATGTATAGACACATGAATGTATATATGCATATATGGACTTTCTAGTCATGGCTTATATGTCTGTTAAATATTAGTAAATAATAACATACTGTTTCCACAGGGATTGCAATTTACACTCCTATTAGCAAATGTATGAAACTTACCTTTGCCCTATATGCATACACACCAGTCTGCTATCACATTTTTTATTTCAGCCTCTCTGACAAGTATGTAGAAACAGTTCATTTTGGTTAAGAATTTCTATCTATGTTTACTAATAATACTGAATGTTTAGTGGGCACTTTAGATCTTTTGTGAAGGAGCTACTTTTTGTGTATTTTTTCTATTAAGTTGATGTGTGTGTGTTTATGTTCCATATATTCTCATATATAATATATATAATTTACATTTTTATTAATTCGTAGAAGTGCCTAGCTTCCAATATGCCCTGTATTTGCTACTTATGGATGTTAAAATATTTTCATCCATTCTCTTACGCGGTTTTCACTCTCTAAATGATGTCTTGAATATGAAGATGGTCTTATTTTTTATGAAGTTTTAATGATTTTCATTGTATCTAAGAGATTTTATTTTAAAATTTTTTATGTCCCCCCCCCCACTTTTAAATATACAATATGACTAAATAATGACTACTTTGTAAGATATAAAATAGGGCTCAGGACCATTCTTAAAACAATTCAACCTCATTATCTTTCAGATTTGTAGGTGCTTATTTTCTTTGATATGACTGTTATACTCATAAATATCTAAATAGTTTTAGTCTTCAAATAAACCTAACTTGGTGGTTTTTATTACTAATTGCTCATATTTTATTTAAGCTTCTTCTACTCATGAGGCAGGAATTTAATGTATGCTTATAAGGTACTTGCTCTCATATTTCAAATAGCTTTGTGAAATGAGATTGGAAGATTTACCTTTTTTCTGTTCAGTAGAGAGACACTATCTACTTACAGCTTTCGAGCACTTGGATTTGGCTACCTGAAGTACTACAAGTTCAATATACACACTTTAACTTTGGTTTTTAAAAGCTTAGTACAAAGTGTATTATATGATGTTAATTATGTTTTATATTGGTAATGTTCTGAACTAATTTTATTTTGGATCTACTTGGATAAATTAAATGTAATATTAAAATTAATTTTTTAAATGTGGTTACTAGAAAATTTAAAATAGCATGTGACATATTTCTGTTGAATACGGTTGTTCTAGAATAAAATGAAAAAATTTTATAGGTTTCACATATTTTAAAGATTCAAAAATTCAGTCTCATTTTCCTTTTGAAGTATAATTCTGATATTTTCTTCACAAATTATATTTTATGTACTGGTACTTTTAGCCATTCTATATTTATTTGTAATGATTTTGGAACATTTTTTTCAGTTTTAAATTTTTACTAACATAGAAATATTTTCTTATGTACTTAATCACATTTAAATTCATATAATTAAACATACATATACCACCATTTTAATTTTCTAATATCAAACAGATATACTCTTTTACTTTTAGATAAGTATTACCAAAGCGTTGATGTCTTTTTTTTTAAGTAACATCTCACGCTTTGATTTATTAATCCATGAACTGTAGATTTCTACGCAATTATCCCTCTAGTAGTATCTCTGCTATAGACACTAGTGATTGACCTATTTTCAACTCTTCTTTTGAAATAATCTTTTCATATGTGTGATGTAATTTCTCTGTTTACTCAATCTCACTACTAATTAGTATCAAGGTGTTTGTAGCCAGAGATTAGGCAGATCCCTGTTCAAATCTTTAAAGAAAAGTGAAAATTAAATATCAAGAGGCATTGCTTTCTTACCCAATTGGTGGTACACAAATTGTTACCCCGAGGCAGGTACTATCAGTATTAAAGCCAGACCTCCTTCCTGCTTGTTTTTGTTTATATCAATTTACTGTGTTTTCCAAAATTAGCTCTCTAATTTGAAATTTATTTTCTCTATTAAAAAATCTTGCATTTATTAAATAGCAACTTTGGTTGATGGGCAGTACTTAACCTCATATCCTAACCTAAAATTGCACATTGGGACATGCAATCCATGTTCTCCTTTTCAATATATCCCTAAAACCTTACGTAGATTGCACCAGACATTCTTTCCCATACCGTAACCTAATCTTCCTGATTTCTCACTTCTGGTACTTAGAGCTTGAGGATGTGAATGAATTTATTTTAGTGGCATATTCACTTACTCTTATGTACCACTTTTTGTTGTTGTTCTTGTGCTATGCATAACGTACATGTCTTTAGGTACTTTCCTAAATTCAATCTTGTATTTTGTGCTTCTTGAAAATATCCCTCATCTCAAAGTTTCTAATGAATGATTTAAGGATAGTATGTTTCTTAAAATATCCTCCACATGCCTCAGTTACCTCACTTATAATGAATGTCTTCACTTGGGCTTCTATAAAAAAGTACCACAGGCTGCGTGGCTTATGAATAGCAGTAAGTTATTCCTCACAGTTCTAGATGTTGAAAGTCCAAGATCTGGTTGCCAGTGCGGTCACATTCTGGTGAAGTCCCTCTTCCAGGTTGTAGGCTGCTGGCTTCTGGTTGTATCCATATACAGTGTCTTCTTCGTATGTTCTGCTTAAAGAGCAGGGAGAGGAAACAAGCTCTGTCATGACTTTTCTAAGGATACTAATTCCATTTATGAGGTCTTCACCTTTGGACCTCCTCTGGTCCTATTTACCTCTCATAGACCCTTATCTCCTAAAATCATTACTCTGGGTGTTGGGTTTCAACACAGGAATTTGGGGGAGGCACAAATATTGAGTCTATATCAATGGGCATAATGACAATATATAATCCATAAAGTTGCTAGGTTAATACTAATAAAATGTTTTAAAGAACTATCTGTTTTTAATCATAGAAATAAAGCAAAACAAGAGAAGTCATTCTTGTGTATTTACATATAGAGAGTGCAGCTGCTTTTATGATGCAGTAGCAGAACTGAGTAGTTTGAGAGACTGTGTGGATCACAGAGTCTAAAATAATCACTATTTACCTCTTTAGAGAAAACAAAAATGTTGATCCCTGCTGTACAAGAAAATATTAGGGATTCATCCCCTTTAAAATAGGCTGTGGGCTCGATGGTATTTGTTAAGGTGTATGGAAAATGAATAACTTAACATAGTTATTTTATTTTTCTGAAACATTAACCTTTTACACAATTGCTTTTAATGTAGATGGATATTAAGTATTTGTATCAAATATCCTTTCTCATTTTGAAGCAATTCTTCATTTTGACAAAGTTTGAAAACTGTAATCAGACATGAGTCACAGTTAGCTGTCTTTCTTTAATTTTCTTGTGTTTGCTGCTTTTTTCATTTTTCCAGTCCTTAAGCAGTGCTCCTAGCAACCATTTTGTTCTCTTCCCAAAGGAATGAAAGGCAAATTACCCTCCGATTGGTGATGTCTTTGTGTTGCCTATCCTTCTAGCATAATAGCTTCATTTTCACATGAAAGTAAACTAAAATGAAGTTATGTGAATAAAATGTTTGACTAACCGCAGTGTATTATTTTTACACAGAACTGCTTTATAAATCATTGCCACTTCACTAAAGGATTGACCAAAAGAATTGCTGAAATGACATTATAACATGGCAGTCTAAAGTGATCCTTCATTTATTGTGGTTTTGTGTGGATACATGTAACTTCTTAGGATAGCAAAACCAGCTTGTTTCATGGCAGTCCCATTATGATTTTTGTTAAAGTAAAATTTACTTAGACGCTTTATAATATTTCTGCTTAAAATTCTTAGTTTAAATTACGTGTGTTATGTGCATTATATTTGTATGACCATGTGTGTGTTATACTTTTATTTTTTGATATAAAAATAATAATTACTCAGTTTGTGCAAGTCTCAGCCTATCAATATCCAGTGGAGTGTTTGGACAGGCCCTTGGTGTTCTTATGATGAAAAGACAACCTCCAGCAATAACTATTAGGAAGCTTTGAAAAAGTAAAGACATTGCTCACAGGATCAGGAAATTATACAGCACTACCCGTCCAGGCGACAGGTAGAGAGAGAAAGAGAGAGCTGTGTTCATGCAAGTGCAGGGGTTTGGGATTTTGCTTTTGTTGGGGTTGAGGGTAGAATTCCTTGGGCTCAGTCTTTACTTGTGAATTGAAAACAACAGAGCAGGTATTTAAAGCCTGGGGCAATTAAAAACAAGTGGCGTAAATGGTCCATTATCTAAATCAACCAAGGTCTCAAAAACAAAAGAGTCTCAATGAGACAGGGAGGTGACTTGGCTCTTCCTTTACTTGTGTGGCTGACAATGTGTTTATTATACCAGATAGAGGTCTTTGAAGTGGAGGATGCATCAGTCAAAGCTTCAGTCAGGCAATTGCATTACAGAAAAGAAAAAAAAGACAAACTCTCTGGCTTTATACACTACATTACTCAAATGTGGAAAATTATTTTTTTTATCATGAACACCTTCTTAAAAATGGCCACTTATTTATGTCATGTGTTCTCTCATTATATATTGAAAAAATTACTGTACCGATAAGAGCAATCTCATCATTATTTTAAAGCATTCCATTCCAAGACTACAACCATTTCCTATATTCTCATTTCTTCTAGGATTACAAACTATATGAATTGTTCATTAAAAAAAAATATTTTGAACCTTTATCATATTTTTATTATTTCTTAACTCCTTATGACATTATTTCCTTACACAATTAAATTATATGGCCCATCATTATACTACTTTCGCTTGCTCTCAAATTTATTATTGCTGCCTCTCTCCATTGTGTATCTGCTCTGAAAAATCCCAAACCTGGTATATTTGTCAGTACTTGGTCCATACCTGTACATAAACACCTTGTGCTTTGTCTTGTTTTATTTTTGTTTTATTTTGTTTTGCAGTAAAATGTGCATGTTATTGTGCTTCCTCGTCTCATTTTAAATGCAATTAACTAATTTCAACACATTTCTATAAATTTATTAAATTTATAGGAAATTTAGCAAATTCCTATCATTTGTACATTCTTTCAATATCCTTGACATCCACCTCATACCTGTTTTCCTTCAAACCTTCACCCATTGAGGTCTTTCTTTCACATTTCAATAAAAAGAAAAAAAAAACAAGAGAAGATCTGCCTGCATACCACTGATCTCAGCCTATATAACTTGTTCTCTCCTGTATTGATTCTTCCTACCTGCAGCTAATTGCTCTACCTGTGGACAGGATCCCACGTTTTTCTCTCACCTATGCAATGACATTACTCTAGAAACTATCCTCCTTCTTGCCTAGATTTGCACTCATCCAGCCCTAAATCAATCCATCCCACTTGTTCACAAACATGCCCTGATAATTTCTGGAAACCTCTTTAGTCGTTACTTCATATTGTACTTTGTAAAATAAAACATAAGAGATATTTAGACCAGCATTTCAGAAACTATAATTTATATAGGAACTGAGAATTTTGATAAAATCAGTTCTCCTGCAGTAGGTCTGGAGTAAGCTCTGAAATTCTGCACATCTAATGAGATATCAGGTAAAATCTTGACGCTACTACTTCAGGGACTACACTTTGAATAGCCAAGGATTACAGGTATTTTTTTTCATTCCCTCTTAGGCCCATGCAAATAAATGTTTATCCCCACCACTCTATAGAAACATCACTACCAATGGGAATTTAAATTTCCCTTCTTAAATCTAACTGCCAATTAATTCAGTCTAATTCTTCATCTAACTTGGCTATTGACAGCATGTGATACACTATGTATTTTTAAAATTTTTTATCACTCAACTTCTTGCATACCACACTCTTATGCTGCCTGCCTCCTTACTCCTCGGTTGTTCCTTCTCAGTCACTTTTCAGGTACTGCTTCATTTCTGTGATTCTTACCATACATTGGCATGCACCAATATGTAAACTTCAAAGCTCTCTTCTCTGCATTTATGACTTTGGAGATCAGAACCAGTCCCTTGGTTGTACATATTATATATCAATATATGCTGGGAAATCTCAGGGATCTTTAGTTGAGATCTCACGCCTAGATTCCAGATCATTATGGTCAACTGTCTAAAAGATATCTTCACATTTATGTGTAATAGATATCTCATATCAGAAAAAGAAATAAACCTCACTTTCTGGGTGTTCACATCAAAGAAAACAAACAAACAACAAAAACATTGATTTATTCCTTTTTTTTTCTTTTAAGTTAATCATAAAATTAAGAAGGCTTTATCTTCCACATGTGTTTATAGTCTGATCTTTCTTGCTCTTTTTCGTTAGTATTCTAATCCCAGTCTCAATGAGTCTATGTCTACAGTACTACACTAGTAAAATTCCCTCCCTCTCTCTCTCTCTCTCAATCAATCAATAAATTAAATTGCTTTTTTTTTTAAAATCCCAGTACTGACCTCTTTGCTTTCCCTCTTGGCCATCTACAATCTAATTCAAATGCAATCTTAAAAATCATGCCATACCTTAACTGAAATTGTTCTGTAATTTTCCATAGAATTTAAAAATCAAAAGAGCAAAAGTCTAAGATTCTGAAATAGCTCACTCCACATTCCTTCTGGCTTTTCTTCTATGAACTCCTGTATCCCTTGTTGACTCAGCCTTCTGGTTTTCTTCCTACTTTTGAACACCTGAAGCATACACTCAACTCAAAGTATTTGCACTTTCTTTTTTTCTCTGCTGAAATGCTCTTTGTTGATTGATTTATTCATTCATTCAATGAATATTTATGGAGAAGTGGTGGGGGTATCAGTGTTCTATTTGAAAAAAATAGCAAAACTGACAAAATAACCTACATGAGTGAAGCTTGCATTTGAATAGAAGCAATAAATCATAAACATAACCAATCCCATGATATGTATGGAGGTCTGTCCAGAAAGAGCATAGCCATTGTTAATATAAGAGAATAGTTAGTATGACATCAATGTTACCTGGAAGCCAAGAAGAATGGACTGGAATGCATGTCTGTGAATAATGATTACTTCACTATACTAGTTAGTGGGGACCGGAGATGCAGTTGAGTGAGCATGTGTACTGTGTGTCCATCACATTCAAAATTACTGATTGAGTAAAACAACGAGTCTGCATCAAATTTTGTACTAAGCTTGAACATTCCTCTATGGAAACTACTTGGATGATTCAGGAGGCTTTTGGGCACAATGCAGTGTGTTCAGGGTGAATAAAATTGTGGCACAAATACTTCAGACATGATTGAGAACCTGTTGAAAGTGATCCATGTTTTGTAAGGCCTTCAACAAGTAGAACACCTGAGACTGGCAGACATGTACAGGCTGCAATCAACAAAGATCGGTGACAGACAGCATGAGAGCTGAAAGCTGACCTGGGAATTTCAAAAACTACTGTGTCCAAGATTTTGATACAGGAATTTGGCATAAAACATGTTGTGGCCAAATTTGTTCTCAACTTCTGCTACTAGAGCAGAAGGAACATTGTGCTGCAGTTGCTAATTACTTGATTCAAACCACTGCCGATGAACCAGATTTCCTTGAGAAGGTTATAACCATAGATGGATGGTGGGTTTATGGTTATGATCCGGAAACAAAGGGCCAGTGTTCCCAATGGAAGTCACCTCGTTCTCCATACCCAAAGAAGGTGTGGCAAAATTCAGCAAGATCAAGACCACATTAACTGAGTTTTTTGATTGGGAAATTGTTGTCAACCATGAGTATGACCCTCTAGGCCAAACAATAAGGATTACTATTTCAATGTTCTTTGTCAGTTGAGAGATATGAGTAATATGAAAAAAAACAGCTGCAGCTATGGACAACTGGTGATTGACAGCTTCATCATGACAATGTGCCCGCTCATGCATCACATTCATTGCTGAGTTTTTTTGTGACACATCAAATCACCCAGGTAACTCAGCCCCCTACATTCCAGATTTGGCACCCTTGACTTCTGGCTTTTCCCAAAACTAAAATCGCCTTTGAAAGGGAAGAGCTTTGAGGCCTGATGAGATTCAAGAAAATGTTATGGGGCAGCTGATGGTGATCCCAACATTGAATTTTGCAGTGTTTTAAACAGTGGAAGAAATGCTGGGAGAACTATGTGAGGTCCCAAGGTGACTACTTGGAAAGGGACTGAGGTGTCATTGTCCTGTGTACAATGTTTCTTGTATCTTGTATCTTCTTCAATAAATGTCTCTATTTTTCATATTACATGGATGTGTTCTAGACAGACCTCATATTATTTTAGAAGGTACTTAAAAAATGAAAATTACAGAAATGTTAGGGAAGTTGGGTGTTCAAATTATTCTCCCTCAGATTATCCATAGCACTTATTCCTTATTCTCTACAGATCTCAGTTGTTCCCCTCATCAACGAGGCTTTCTTTTGCCATGGTATGCAAAATAATCACCCCCTTCAGAAACTTTTCTCCACACATATTGCAGTATTTTTCTCCACAGCATTTATCATTAGCATATGGTATATTTATTTCATCATTTGTCTCTTTAGATATGTTTTATTTTCTATAAAGCATGTCTTCATGAAGTCAAAGTCTATTTTGTATGTTGCTATAACACAAGAACCTAGATTATTCCCTGATGCACAATAAGTGTTGGTGAACACAGCATTAATCTAAATTAATGTATCAAATTATTATTTTACTTCCTTCGTGGGGAGGAATGCTTTTAAGCAAGGAAACTCTAATACCTTGATTAATGTTTGGGCCTAACATACATGGTTGTATTCCATGAAATATTCCATTAAAATGAACAACCGTCGTGCTGATATAGAATACACTGGTGACAATTAACAGACATTTTTTTCAGGAACTCTGGGAAAATTTAGAGTAAGGTAGATGAAAATGCCAAGACAGAGAAAACCACCATGTAAAAGATGAACTACAAAATACTTTGGCAACAGAACAAGCAGTTTTTCCCTTTTTGAAATCTTGGATTCAAAGGTCAGCGGCAACTTGTGAGAATGGGTCACTGGGCAATCTTTTGGAAAATTAACTTAAAAACTCCAATAGAAACAATTGGGGTAATTATTTTAGGAAGGGTATCAGTGTGAGCAAGAAAAGTAGAGAGAAAATCAAAGATAATTCAAGGCTAAGCTAATCCTATGGAAGGAGAAATTAGAGGAGAAAAACAAGGACAAAGAAAGGAACTGAGAAAAAAGCTCTCAGAAGTGAGCTTTCCGACAAAGGAAAACCTTCAATTAAGTACAGACAAAGGTGATGTTAATCAGAATTTCATGGAACTTACGAGGCCAGAAACTAAGAGACCTAACACTGAGAAGGTCGAGTGTCAGTATATCTGCTTATTTGTACGTTGCGTGCCTCCCTTATGATCAGAAATGTGAGATATTATATAGGAATCTACATTAACTAACTTTTAAAGGATAAATGGAAAACTCAACAAAAAAAAAAGACTAAACCAGAGAAAGCTGAACTAATTAAGGAAAAAGAAGAAAAGTTCAATAATTTTAGGTGCATTCAAAAGAATATTGTAGCGATTGTTTAAAAAGTCAGATGTCTTTGATATTAAATTCATGATTTCTCACTTAAGAATCACATATAAGGCCTAAAAATAGCACGTGTGTTGTCTAGTGTGCTGAAAGATGGAGTGGAGGGTTTTTCCCAAAGGATGACATCAACTTAACAAGCACTATAAACTGGAAAATTAATAGGAAGCTTGCATCATAGATGATAGTTGCAGAAGTACCAGCCTTTATATGATAGAAAGTTTAGAATGAAGCAATGAAAGCAAGGAGGGTATACACTAATAAAAATAGTATAGTCAGAAGAAAATAAGATCTGAAGAAAGACAAGTAGGTTGAAAGGGTCAAAAGATTTGTTAAGTATGATTAATAACAGAGAGAAGAAATTCTAAAAACATGTTGGTTAAACTATTAAAATTACTTAGAAATTCTAGAAGAGTTCAACCAATCAACCAACCTCAAATAAACACAAAACAATGGGAAATTTATAAAAAGAATCAGAGCAATGTCAGCGGGAATTTTGGCCCTCCCATGGGATCATGAGAAAAGCATTTCAAAGATCCATGCACAGGAGGCCATGGTGTGGCATTATTTATTCGTGTGGAGAGAGAACCTTCCTCCTGGGTTTCCAATGTCCCATCTCCCTCTATTCCACCATGGAAAAAGTCCAATCTTGTCTTCAGTAGGGCCAACACAAAAGCAAATGTTTAGAGTTTATGCTTCATATTAAAATGCAGTCCAGCCCAGCTTCTGGTTAGCTTTGGTTGTTTAATTGTTTTGAGTAAATAACTAGTGGTTTTAGGGATTAGATTTATTATATTATGCTTTCCTGAAGTTTTTGCATGATTTATTTTTCTTTTGTGTAGCTACTCATATAAAAAACAATAAACCAAAATGTAGCATTTTATTCAGATTCATCATTAGCTGTCAGTAACCATGTGCCTTAGTATTTTAAGAAGCTTAAAATGGAAAGATGTATCACCGACTTTTGCATTTACCCTCTAGTAATTCTTTTTATATTGAACAGATATTTTATTTGTCCTATATTTTGACATAAAAAGATTTATTTTCACATGGTGACTCACACAAATACTTCAATAAAATGAAGAAATAGAAACAGGATCCATATATTCTAGGTCATACCAATTTATGTGCATAAATAGTCATATTTCATTTTATTTCTAATATTGCTCCCTAATATTTCCAATATGCATATTCTTTTCTTTGTGCTTGTAGATAGTCCCCATTGTATCTGTTTCATATATTGTCTTGTCAAAGCAGTAAATAGCAACTGAAATTTTATACTAATTTTGTGTTTTCTAAACTCTCTGTCTCTTATTAACCTCTACAGTTAGCTAATAAGCATTGATTCAAATTTTTCCCAGTTATATATAGTAAATGGTACATTATAATGTGAATCATCATCTTTTTAGCCTTCTATGATTTCTTATTTCCCACCAGTTAGTAATCCAATTTCACAAATTTTAAGTTCTTTTTATGGCAAACCCTCAGTTTTGGTAAAATATTTCATAGTTGTCATGTTAGGCTGAATTATATTCAGTGAACAAATAAACTTTACCTCAATGTTTTTCTAACTCACAAGAAGGTCACTGAAACCTTGTACCTCTGCACTGTAGATTTTTTCCAAGTAATGATTCAGGAGTCCAGTCCACTGGAATATTTCACATAAGTCAAGAAGAATATAAGAGTTCAAGATGGCCAGTGCAAGAGTGAGAGAGAGGAGAATGGGCATTGGCACGAAAAGGCTTTGACCTAGGTTGTACACCCAAAATTTTGACTAAGGTTCCATTAGCTAGAACATATGTGACATATAAAGGAAGTTCATGTAGACTTTGGAATAGAGGTGAGCTTCACTGTCTCTGCTGCAGGGCACCAAAACCAATCTGGTTGTCACTAGTGAGATAACAATTATCTGGTTGTTGACTCCTTTTTTTTATTTGGTGTACAATTTCTGGTCACTTTGATTCTGGGCCACTATCCCATACTACTTTGTGCAAGTTTGTACATTCTAAGTCCATAAGAACTTAAGAGATTTTCTAGGACATTATGGGATGGGGGGCAGAGAAAGCACTTTAGGGGAAAAAGTCACATATTGTGTGGTTCCATTTATACAACAATACTGAAATGACAGAACTATAGAGAAGGAGAAGAAGAATGGATGCCACTGTATAAAAATGACAGAGAGAAAAGGGATAAGTAAAATATATAAAAGGATAGCATGAAGGAAATCTTTATGATACCGCAATAGTTTTTTATCTTAATAGAGGTGGTGGTGACCTAAATTTACACATACACTAAAATGATATAGAACTTTACCCACACACTGTACTAATGTTGATTTCCTCATTTTGATATTATAATATAGTAGTATAAGATTTAACTGTACCTAGAACCTCTTAATAATATCTTTGCCTCTTTGTGTGAATTATCTCAAAAAAATGCTAAAAGATGCACATTTCACTGTTCACTATTTTACTTTGTAGGTTACTTTGGATAGTGCCATGATAAATATCTGCAAAGGTATATTTCTACATCAGGAATTTTTTTTTTGTAGAAGAAACAAAATTTTTGTGTCTTTTTTGTATTCTACATATATATATAGTGCTAACAGCATAATGTTGTAACTTAAAGTAGAAATATTGTCCTAATGCTAAAAATCAAGTGATATTTGTGCCTTCTACCTTTTATATGGAACTAATCTTATGCACATATGTTGTATTAAAAAGAACATGAAGTTATATAATAGGATGATATGGAACGGGCCAATTTTTATTATTACTCTGGCATTAATTAACCACCTGTGTGATGTGTTGCAAGTTGCTTAACCTCTAGTAAAATTAGCATTTTATTTTAAAAAATTCAAATATAAAACTGGATAATATATAGAATTTACATATTTTTTATTAACTTGTAGGAGCTCCTAGTTTCCAACATGGATGTAAGTACTATGGGAATGTCAAGCATTACATACATATAAAGTAGTATCATTCAAACAATTTCTCACCATTATGTTAACTAGCATTTATCTTAAATATAATTGAATGATATTATCTATAATTAATTATTGAATAACATAATATGCTAATATAGCACAACACTGAGAAGCACACATTCATTCTTCTTTGTGTTATCAAAAAAATTATTCAAGTACTAATATCCTGAAATTAGATGTTGAATTATTTTAATATAATAATGTCAACAGTGTGGTCACTAAATATTTTATACTGCCTTTATGTCTTTATGTTTTAGAATTTAGCATACAGTTCTAACTTCATATCAATTAACATTATATCTTTTAAGTGAGGCTTTTTTGGCTTGTATGTTATTGCTAATTAACTTAATTCTTTGTAGCTTAATTTCCTTGATGCTCCCATGATGAATGAGTTCTATATAAACAATTTTTTTCTTTTCCAATAAGCATGTATACTTCTGGCCTTGGGTTATACAGTAAATTGTTTGGCAAGTCTATGAACTTGAACTACAAAGACCTTAAAACAAATTTCTGTAGATAATTTCCAGAAGACAAGTTGTCATTTTTAGCAGGAAGTCATATATGCCCCCATTTAGATCTTCCCAGCACATATATATGAATTGTCTGAAGCCTGTTTGGACTAACAATAGCTAAAAGAATACATTTTCCTTTTGAAATTTAGGAGTAACAGAAATGGCCAGGGTTGTCAGGTCACTACTGTGGGTAATTTTTATTGACACTATGGTATACCAATGACAACATATTGAACACAGTCTGACTAACTCCTCTCAACTCTGCAATGAAGCATGTTGATCTAAGTTTTGTGATAGCTGCAATGGAACTCCCAGACTTGGACCTTAATATCACTGCTTTACTTATTCTATTCACATGATCTTAGGGTGAGAACTTAGAGGGATGCAAGTGACTTTCCTAGGGCACAACATTAAGTAGACACTCACCTTTACATTGCATCAAGTGCAAAACATGCACTTACTAAACTCTCATGATAGACAACATATAAAGAAATGACCATAGCTGTAAAACAAGTCTCAGTAAGTTTAAAGGAATAAAAAATGTACAATATATGCTTTCCAATCCTAACAGAATTAAATTAGAAACTAACAACAGAGAATTTCTGAGAAATCTCCAAATATTTAGAAATTAAACAAATTAAATTAAATACAATGTATATACAACATATCAAAATTTATGAAATGTAGCTAAAACAATGCTTATAGGGAAGTTTATAGTTTTAAATTCCTGTATCAAAAAGAGAAAGCTCTCAAATCGATACCCTAAGCATCTATCTTAAATAACTAGAAAAAGAAGAGTAACTGAACAAAAAAGAAATGGTAAGATTAGAGCAAAAATCATTAAAACTGAGAATAAAATTTCATTAAACAAGATCTTATATATGAGAAAAACAAAACTGACACAGCTTTAGGTAGACTGACTAAGAAAAGCAAGGGAAAACACAGATTATCAGAGCCAGGGTTTAAAGTGAGTACATTATTAATGACCATTCAAAATTTTAAAAAGGATTATAAGGAAAGACTACAAACACCATATGCCAACAAATTAGACCACTTAAATGAAATGGACAAATTCTTAGAAAGGCACAAATTACAAAACTCTCTCAAGAAGAAATAAAAAATCTACAGATTTTAAATATATAGATTTACAGAGTATTTAAAAGATTAGTACCAATCTTTATGAGCTTTACAAAGAAAAGAGAGCAGTTTTTATGAGGCCACTATTACCCACATATCTAAACCAAGCAAAGATATGAGAAAACTAAAAACCAATATCACCTATGAATATATATTAAAAACCTTCAAAATATAGGCTCACCATATTTAAAAATGTATAAAATGGTTTTGTACTCTGACAAATTAGATTTTTCTTTCCAAGAATACAAGATTGGTTTAACATCTGAAAATCAATTTTTATATTCCATATCACTAGCATAAAGGACAAAACCACATAATCTACTCAATAGATGCAGAAAAACCATTTGACAGAATCAAAAATGCATTCATTACAAAAACTCTTAAAGAGATTAGAAAGAGCACAAAACTCTCTCAACCTGATCAAAACCATCTATGACAATTTTCTGTTAACATCATGCAGATGACATCAGGCTGGCAGATTTGCCCCTAAGAATGAGAACAAAACTGTGATACCCACTTTCACTCTTTTTAGTCAGCATTGCACAGGATGTTCCAGACTGTTTCATAGGGGCAATAAAAGATAGAAGGACATACTGAATGAAAAGGAAAAAGTAAAACTATCTTTATTAACAAATGTCATAATTTCATATGTAGAAATTCTTAAGGAATCCAAAAAAGAGCTAATGGAACAGTAATTGAGTTTATAAAGTTTACATGATACAAGATAATATACAAAATAGTTGTAGTTCTGTGTATAAGCAACAACATTTCAAAAGTAAACAATTTCATTTAGAATGGTCTGAAATGCCTAGGTGTCAGTTTAGCACGTTAAATGAGAGACTTTAACAGCTACAAAACATTGCCGAAAGACATGAATAAAATATCTAAACAAATTGAGAGACTTGCATATTCATTGATTAGAAGTCCAAAATATTAAAATTGTATTTTTCCTTAATGTTATCTGTTGATTCATTGAAATTCCTATCAATATTCCAACTGGCTTTTGTATAGAATTTGACAACCTCATAGAAAACTGTCTATGGAATTGCAAAGAAAAAAAGGAAAAAGTGAGATGGCTACCCAGTTTCAAAACCATACTATCGATTTCTGTTTATCTAGATAGTATGTTGTTGAACATGGATAGGTATATAGACCCACTGGTCAATTGATTTTTCAATAGTGAAAGAGGAAATTAAATGGATTATTTGAGCTTTTTTGTTGTTTTTGTTTATTCAAATATGCACGTAATGCTAGGAATTTCCATCTTAGGACTGCTTTCCCTGTGTCCCACAGGTTTTGGGTTGTTGTGTTCTCATCTTCCTTTGTTTCAAGGTATCATTTGACGTTTCCCTTGATGTTGTTGATCCATTCATTGTTTAATAGTATGTTGTTTAGCTTCCATGTCTGTGTATTTTTAAATTTTCTTCTTCTGATTTATTTCTAGTTTCAAAGCATTGTGATCAGCAAAGATGATTGATATGATTTCAATCATCTTAAGTTTATTGAGACTTGTTTTATGTGCTAGTATATGATCTATCCTAGAAAATGTCCCATGTGCACTTGAAAAGCATGTATACTCTGCTACTTTGGGGAGAAATGCTCTGAAGTTATCAATTAAATCCATTTGATCTAGTATATTGTATAAGGCTGCTGTCTCCTTATTAATTTTCTGTCTGGAGGATCTCTCCATTGGAGTAAATGAGGTATTAAAATCCCCAACTATGACTATATTTCTGTAAATCTCTCCATTTATGTCTATCGACATTTGTTTTACATATTTAGGTGCTCCTATGTTGGGTACATAAATGTTTACTAGGGTTATAGCCTCTCGTGGTATTGTTCCCTTTATCATTATGCAGTGTCTTTCTTTGTCTAGTAATATAGCCTTGGTTTTAACATATATTTTCTCAGATATAAGTATTGCTATCCCAGATTTCTTTTGCTTTTGATTTGCATGAAATATTTTTCCCATCCCTTTACTTTTAGTCTGTGTATATCTTTTGATCTGAGGAGGGTCACTTGGACACAGCATATATATGGGTCTTATTTTTTTATCCATTCAACAAAACTACGTCCTTTGGTTGTAACATTTAAGCCATTTACATTTAAGGTGATTATTGATAGATATGTATTTATTTCCATTTTATTTTTAAATTTTTTCTGTTTTTATTTTTTCTATTTATTTAACATTTGTTGCAGTACTGGTTTGGTGTTAATAATAAAAAACAATCTAACTTTATAGATAAAGCAACTTGAAAAGAACAATAATTAAAGCCCAAAGTGAATAGAAAGCAGGAAATACTAAAGATCAGAGCAGAAATAAATGAAATGGAGTCTAAAAAAAAAAATACAAAAGATCAATGAATCCAACAAGGGAAACAAAAGAATAAAATAAACAAATGAAACTACATCAAACTAAAATTTTTAGAACATCAAAGGAGACCATCAAAAAATAAATAAAAAGACAACCCACAGAATGGGAGAACATATTCACCGATACATCTGATAAGAGGTATATATCCAAAATTCATAAAGAACTTACAAAACTCAAAACCCCCAGAAAACAAACAATCCAGTTCAAAAATGGCAAAGGACCTAAATAGATACTGCTCCAAAGAGAACATACAGATGGCAATAGACATATGAAAAGATGCCCAACATCACTGATTATCAGAGAAAGGCAAATTAAAAACACAATGACATACCACCTCACACTGGTCAGAATGACTATCAGCAATAAATCAACAAACATGTGCTGGTGAGGATGTGGAGAAAGGGGAACTCTTTTATTGAAGGAAATGCAGATTGGTGCAAACACCATGGAAAGCAATATGGAGATATCTCAAAAAATTAAAAATCTATGTACCTTTTGACCCAATGATCCCATTCTGAGAATATATCTGAAGGAACCCAAAACACTAATCCAAAAGGACATAAGCACCTCTGTGTTCATTGTTGCGTTATTTACAATTGCCAAGATTTGGAAGCAGCTCAAGTGCCTATCAGTAGGTGAGTGGATAAAACATCTGTGGTACCTGTACACAATGGAATATTACTCATCTGTCAAAAAGAATAAAATTCTACCCTTTCTGACAGTATTAATTGACCTGGAGAATATTATGCTAAGTGAAATAAGCTCATCAGAGAAAGAGAAATACCACATTATGAACATTGTATGTGTAATCTAATGAACCAACTGAACTAACAAGCAAATTAGAGACAGACTCATTCATAGATAGAGTGCAGGAAGACAACTATGAGAAACTAGGAAGTGGGGGAAAAAAGAGAAAGGATTTGTAGACATGGACAATTCTGTAGTGATTGTGGGGGGAGGGGTTGTAAGGGGGATGAATGGTAATGAGAAAAATGCAAATAAATAAATTAATGGGAAAAAACTTGTTTTCAAAACATTTTATTGGCACAGTTGTAGATCAACATGTTATATATATGTATATATGTGTATATACAAACACACAGATATATTTGCAAGTGAAATATCATATCCTTATCTCTCACCATACAAAAATTAACTCAAACATGTGAGAGATCTAAATATAAGAGCTAAAATAATAAAATTTCTAGTAAAACATAAAAGAAAATCTTCATGACCATTGGTTAGTCAAAACTTTCTTTGATATTACACAAAAAGCATGATAAAGCAGAATATGTAAAAGAAACATTACAAAATGAATTTAATAAAATAAAAAATGATAATTTAGACTTAAATAAATTTTTTTCTACCTGAAATTCACCTATTGACAAAATGAATAGAAAACACAAAGCAAGACAAGGAGAAAATATTTGCAAGTCACATATGTCATAATGAAATTATATTTAGAATACAAAGAATATTCACTACTCAATAATAAAATTAAAATAACACAATTTAAAAATAGTTTGCTACATATTTAAATAGAAATTTCATTGAAGAGTATGTACAAATAGATATTGAACATATGAGAGGATGCTCAAAATTGTTAGTCTTATGGAAATGAAAATTGAAAATGCAAGGAGATACTATTTTACACACACTAGAATGGCTATAAAAACGGAGACAGACAATATCTAATGTTAGCAAAAATGGTGATAAACAGAACATCTCCTTTATTGCTGGTTTGAATATGAAATTGAACAGCCACATTGCTAAAACAGTTTGATAAATTCTTAAAATTGTATACATAAATTTACCATAAACCTAGGCAATTATATCACTAAGAATCTGTCCAAGAGATATAAAAATATGTATCCACACAAATATTTGTGTATGAGTTCATTAGTTATAAAAGTTAGTTGTTGAGCAAATTAATCTTAAAGTTCTCATCAAAAGAAAGAATGTTACTATGAGTGGTAATAAATTTTAACTAAATTTATGAATGTATAACTGAAGCTAATATAATGTTAAAAGTTAACTATATCTTAACAAAAAGGTACAAAGTGGGAATAACCCAACTGTTCATTTACTGACGAAAGAATAAGCAAATTTTTTGTGAATTACTCTTTGGCAATAAAAGTAACAAAGCTCTGATACATGATACAATGTCAAAAATCCTCAACATTTTTTGCTAAGCAAAAGAAGACAATCAATAAAGGCAACATATTGTACCACTTTGTTTATATAAAATGCCCAGAAAAAGCAAGTCTATAGAGACAGAGTGATTAATTGTGCCCAGCACTGGAGGTGGAAAACATGAGTGACCGTAAAAGAGCTCTTCTTTAGGTCATGAAAATGTGCTAAAACCTGAGTAGTGCTTGTGATTGAATAACGCTATACATTTGCAAAAGTTATGGAATTATTGGTTTGCAATGGATTAATCCTATATATAAAAATTATACGGTGAAAAATCTGGTTAAAAAATTCCATGAATTCTAGACACTTTTTAAATAATAAACTTTGCTACATTTATCTGTTCATATTTTCTTTTTGTGCGTGTGATCTTTTAAGGTCCAGTCTGTGAAAAGTCAATGGAATGCTATTTCTCTCTGTCTGGTTGGAAAAGAATAATTTGCCAAAATAAAAGCTCTGTTTATATTTTGCGCACCCAAATGGATTTCTCAATCAAAACTGTGAAATTGATGTCAATACGTGTTTACGGATACCATGTCAGAGTGGTGCTGACTGCGTTGACATTGCAAATGTAAGTCTGAATCTTACATACAAGAACGTATGTAAAACATTTTTACAATTATCACACTATTTCAAAAGTACAAATAATTATAGCTTGCATTAATTTATTATAATTTCCAAAGTCAGGAAAATCAAGAAATCTACTTGTGTAATTTTTCCAAATTTAACTTTTAAATAAATAATACTAGATAAATATTTAAAGTTCCCACAGATAACTGTCTTTTTATTTTAGTAATATTCATATTTGAATTCATAATATGAATTCATATTTATAGTCTAAAGACTTCTTTATTCACTGTATGTTGGTTATGCTGGCTATCAGCTAAAACCTGAACTGGAACTAATAACCAGAACCCAAAATCTAACTCTCCTGTATGTCTTGGGGACTGGCTTCCAAGATACTTAAATGACACTATATGACCTTTTAAATGTAGCTCTGTAAGTCATAGAGCATCAATTTCTTTTTAGTCAGAGATTTCTTATCTTCAGGTGGGTGACATATAGTCCCCAACTCTCAATTAGAGGAGTGTTGAATTCACATAGCTAGGCAAGATGTTTGAAATGAGAGACATTATTGTGACATTTTGGAAAATAAAATATCCCACAATGTCATACAGAAAACTTATACTATATGCTTATAAAAATAATTTCCATGTTAGAATTCTTCCATTATTTTGAGATACCTACAAACTTTAATAAAAAATACATTTTAATCTTTCCTAGGATACCATATGCATCTGTTCACCAGAATTTACAGACAAGCTTTGTAAGAGACTTCAAACGCCACATGACCCATTATTTTGCAAGAATAATGCCACATATATGAGCTATGAGAGAGGTTATCATTGCAGGTATACTTGACTAATTTCCTATTTTATTAAACAAAAATATATGACTTTTAAAGACATGTTTTAAGCTTAAACTTTATTTAATGACATATAGTATTCTATTTCAAATGCAAGTAGAAACTTTTTAATATGTTTTAATGTGTTAATTGTTGTACTGATTTTGAATAAATAAGAAACTGTCAGACATAATTTGGGCATGAGTTGTAAAACATGTATTTTGTTTTATAATGGTGATTTTTTAGGATAACTGAATAATATTTGAAGGTCTAGAAAAAGAGGTAAAGGTAAGTACTCACAGTACTATTTCCGTTATATACTTACATTGTTAATATTATATTGTGAAAGTATAGAGTAACCATCTCTTCCTTCAATTCACAGATCTCGGCTAAGTTTTCAGTTTGGAGTCTCTAGGTAAACTTTTTAAGAAATAGTGCTTTATCTACATAAGAATTTTCTAAAAGATTGCCCATTTATAAATGACAGAAGTGACCTAGTTACCTGGGCCTATAATTTTAGTCCATCATAAATAGCTTTATAGGTACTTCCTCACACCATTAAGAAGTATAATTTGTACTCTTCATACTTGCTTGACTTTTATCTGGCTGCTTAAAGTAAGTTCCGTTGGGCATTACTTAAAGGCAATAAGCAGGCTTAAATTTTAGAATATTCATAAAAACAGAAAATTTAAAGCTGGTGTATATGAAGACTTAAAACACATTGAAAAAAACTTAGAACATGCATACATATCAGATGTACAATGGACAGTATTCTTGTCAGTTTTTAAGAAATATAAGGTTTAAAAACATTATAAGGTTTTTAAAATGTGACATTTTCAAAAGAGAATGAAACTTCATCATTATATGAAGATATTGAACAATCTAACCCATCTAGTCAAATTTGTATATACATTCAATCTTCTATTAATTTACAAATAAATTCAATTATTATCCTTTCAAAAATATTGACTTTTATAATTTCTGTTCTAAGCCTAGTAGTGCTACTATTTTTATGAATCTACTTTAAAAAGTGGTCAACTTTTAAAAATAGTTATAGAATTATATTATTATGGGTAAATATACATTCACATGTAATATTTATTTTGTTCTTAATTAAGTATGATGCTTTTACTGACCCTTCGTAATAGCAATATTCTGGTTGTATAGAAGACTTTTAAATTTCACCATCAAGGGGAAAATTAGATAACCAAGGCATTGTTGCCATCCCTCAGTTGATTGTTCTGTTATTAATTAATGGATTTCATTTTTAAATGATGGAGTTTAATCTAGAAATCTTTGTTAAGCATGTTTTAGATATGACAAATGTTGTAGGAATCAAAGGTATGTTTCCCAAAGATGAATGAAATATGTCAAGTAGGTATGTTAGTGGTAGCAACTTGGAAGGAAACTTACTCATGGAAGTAAACTTACTCATGAGCCATTACATGTATTTTACTGTTGAGATTGTCCACATTCTTTAGGAATTTGGCATACATTTTGCTCATTTCATATCTACTTCATTGAAAATATTGTCCCCTCCTTTGGGTAAATTAGACCCCTGAATAACAGAGGGTAAAATATAAGGACAGTTAAAAAAACTGCTTCAACAGGGCAGAAATAGCACATAGCCTAAATTGAATGTTAAATAAAAAATTGAGCCTCAGAAATAAATAAGAATGTGGTAAAAATTTAAAACACAAAATCAGAATTTCTAGCCCTCAGATTCTCAGTCCCCAAACTAACCACTGTCTGTCAAAAAAAATTACTACCTCTGACTCAGACAAAGTAATGAAGATATAGTCAATATAAATTAATAAAGCATGAAATTGAAACAATGACAAAATTCAGTCTTGAAGTCTATTATTCTTTTCTTAAAGGTGATTAAGGGAATCCCTGAAAATAATTTTAAAAATAGTAGCCCATTGACTTAAATGCCTTTAAGATTTTATTTATGCATTGCTATATTAGAAGGTATGCTTTTTTAGATCAGTAATTCTTACACTTCAGCTGCACCAGACTGTAGCTGCTTCAGAATCTCCTGAAGGACTATTTAAAACACAGCTAGTTGTTTCCTGCCCCTGGAATTTCCAGTTCAGTAAGTCCGGGATGGGGATTGTAAAATGCATTTCTAACAAATTTGCAAGAGATGCCCATGCTGCTGGTCTGGAGACCACAGTTTGAGAATTCCAGGTTAAGGTGGGTTGAGTTCAAACAATATCAATGCAGAAAATCCTATTCTCTTTCCCCTACACTACCTGCACACCTCAACTCAAGCATTTACTCTTCTATTCTGAATCTGGGAGGAAAAAATTTGTGGAGTTGGGGAAGGAGGAAAATAAAGAGAATAGGAAGGTGATGACAGTATCCGTTTTTCTTAACATATAAACTGGATCTAAATTCCCACAATTTAATGAGAGAGTAATTGAAGCAAAATTACCTCTTTGAGAAAGGCAGTAAACAATGTTTATGAGAATGTACTTGATAACTAATGACCACAGCAAACCAGTGTTAGAAAGGAGTTAATTTTTATGTATGCCTACAAATTAGCATTTCCTTTAACAACTAGAGAACTGAAAACTTTAGGTTTTTATAGACACTTGGCAAGCAAATGTTATTTTTAAAAGCAGTAAATAACAGTGGTGAAGCGTTGTGAGTGGCATTGCTGGGAGCAGGTGGGGAACACTGGAATCTGACGGGAAAGGAAAAGGAATCATTGATGTCTTGGAGTCATCAGATAGGTGGACTGCAACATTGAAGATTTTCTAAAATTACTGAAGGATGTTTTGTTGAGGGTGGCAACACTTTGGCTAATGATTTGAAAATAAATGGAGTTTGCGAGATAAAGAAATTGCAGAAAAATTTTAAAAATACTTGAAGAATTTCTTTTGATACTCAAAGGAAATCAGCTAAGCTTCTGCTGGGAAAAGAATGGTTTACTCAGAGAAATTTAAAAGAGTTGAATGAAAAGACTCAAAGATTGAGGAGGTTAAAGGAAACCAAAAGTGTGTAATTAATCATCCTGGGTTTAGAAACAGTGGCAGGGTGGGGGTAGCGGTGCTATTTCCCTTCTGTATGCTGAAAGGGCGAGCTAGGAATGCAGTTAATTGGAAGAACTGTAGCTCCAGCATGGAATAGTCTGACATTAACCATTAACGTAACGTGGATGAACATCGTTATCACTAATCTACAACTTGGTAGTGAAGGAGTGGAGAGACTAAGTATGACACATACTTATCTGTCTCTCACCCTTTGACCTCTGCTTGGTGCACCTGATTAGTAGAAACCAGGTAGAAACCATTGATCAGCAACCTGAAGTACAATGCAGGACAGAGAAGGATGAAGAGAAAGAATCTGGAGAAGACTATTTAGTACCCAAAGCAATGTATGAGAGATTAAAATAATAAATTAAAAGTTATAAGACATTAGAGGGGATTATGCTGAAGGGAGAAGGAAAGACCAGTGATTTTTGAGTGTGCAAAAAAAGGGAAGAGATATTCTCAGAGACTAAAGTAGGTTGAATATATACCTGTCCATGGGCTCCTGAGAAGCCTAATCCTTGATCTATCTTCTAGAAGGCAACTCTGACTCTAAATATAATTATACTATGATGACATAAGAAGACTGTGCTCTGAGTGTTACGGCTCACAAAGGCACAAGGACCTAGGAGCCACACAATCATATGAGCACAAGGATGACCCAAACTCAAGAGTCAGCCCTGCTGCAGGGGAAGGCCATTCACAACGAATACTGCAATGCGGGAACCCTTGTCCATTCCCAACACCATAGCTTGGCATAGAAACAGGGTGATAGAAACCCAAGAGTTCTTCTCACTCTTCTTTGCCATCACTCTTTTCTGTCTACTAAAGTGAAAGAGGAGGGAATTTTCCCCACACTTTTTG
Source organism: Mormoops blainvillei (assembly GCA_004026545.1). Lineage (NCBI taxonomy): Eukaryota > Metazoa > Chordata > Mammalia > Chiroptera > Mormoopidae > Mormoops > Mormoops blainvillei. The sequence continues at coordinate 50,845 of PVJD01009512.1, forward strand.
TTTATTTGGCCACAGGAAATTGTTTTAAGGTTGTTTGGTGCTTTTTATTTTTTTACCTTTTTTGATTTTACTGAATGAGATGAAAGGTCTTGACTCTGGATGCAACATGAAATAACTTATTGATTTGTTAATTTAATGATACATTTTTTAAAGATTTTTCAAAAATTTTATTATTATTTTTAGACAGCGGGGAAGGGAGGAAGAAAGAGAGGGAGAGGAACATCAATGAATGGTTGCTTTTCACGTGCCCCCACAAAGAGAACATGCAACCCAGGCATGTACCCCAACTGGGGAATCCAACTGGTGACTCTTTGATTTGCAGGCCGGTGCTCAATACACTGAGCTACACCAGCCAGGGCTAATGATACATTTTTGAGTGCCTGCTTTTTCAGAAATATGTCTGTTATCATAAGATCTTTTCTACAGCAGCAGAAAAAAGAAAGAAAATAAAAAGAGACAAGGAACTTATATTCTAGTAGTTAGTTACATACTATTTTAAAGAATCCCTCTGCATACTTTTTCTCCACTAGCCTACTGGTGGTGATTATAATTAAACACTCAATTTGTAATATATTTCTAAAGAAGGTTCAATTTTTGCTGAAGAAATGGATGTGAATCAAGAAATGAAAGGAAGCCAAGGGTAATTCTAAGGTTGTTTGTTCCATTAAAAGATTGGAATATTATTTTCTAAAATGGGGAAATATGTATGAAAAGAAACATTATTGAGAAGGGTGGAAATCAAGAAGTCATTTTGGACATGTTAGCTGAGGCACCTAATACAGACAAATGGAAATAATGAGGTAGAGGTTCAGGTATGTTAGTTTCCATTTTAGAGGAGACTACGTAGGCACATTTGAAAGCCAGCAATATGAACATGGCACTGGAATCCAAGAAACTGATAGAGCTTCTTGGAGAGAGGCTAGATAGAGAAGTGAAAGGTTTGTACACTAGCACTTTGGGAGTTCTTATACTAAGATAATTAAAGGATAAGGATATAAAATTAAACAGTAGGAATCAGTGAGTTAAGATGAGAAAAATACTTAGCATCATCATAAAAACAATAAATTGTTTTAAGCATATTAAGCCAATGCTGTACTAGTTCAAGAATGAAGCTAGATCTAGTTAAAGGAAAATGAGAATTGTTCTTTGCAATTGAAAATTGAAGATAAAGGTTTCCTTGAAAAGAAAAGCTTGACAGAATGGTGGGAAAAATATCGATTAGATCTAATTTGCAAGCAAATAGAAGGAAAGAAATGGGCTTTTTCTAAAAGGGTAGCAGCAATATAGAATAAGGGGGTGACAGTTGAAGGAAGTTCAAAACAGGTCAGTTTTAAACAGTAGGAGAGATGATATGGGATATAGTACACAAGCAAAGAAGTTTGTTAAATAAGATGGCAGATATATCAATTATAGCAGGAGGAAAAGTAGAATATTTGTACTGATATAGGTGTTTTGAATATGTGGCGTTGAATTATTTAGAAAATGTCTTCTGTTCTATTCCTCAAGAGAAATAAGAAGCAAAGTGAGATGAAAAGGTGTGAAACAGAAATCCAGATGAATGGGAGAGAAATTTAGTATTATTAATACATAGCAATAAGGGTCTCTTAGAAGTCAGTGAACAATGAATTTAAAGTGAGTCTACAATAAAGTGTGGCATCCTCAAACCATGTGTAATTACTCATATATCCACATGAAATAGCTTGGACATTAAATTAAACTTGGGTTTGGTCTTAACCAGGGTACAATAATGTGGAAAAAGGGATAAATAACTTGAGGACATATGCAAGAAGTGAGTTTAGAAATGGACCATGCAATCTGATTCAGGTAAGGAAGGAAGTAAGAATATGACGAGGATAGGAAACACGAAAGAGTTGGTAGGTTCTGTGGCTTATTGGGTTGAAGAATTATTGTAGAAAAAAATAACTAGAAAAAGTGAGCTGGAAAGGGAAATGGGGCTGTGGATTGGCTACCAGATATTTAAAATTTAGATTAAGGAATTACAATTATGGAGGGAATACAATTGTGTATGATAGTATGGTAGCATATAGTGGGAGTAGCTTGGAAAGTCAGAATGAAGATTAAGACTTTTGAGTTGAGATGGTCTACTCCTCAGAGAAGCTAACGTTTTAAGTGGATCAACTCTACAAATATTAATGTAATTAAGTTAGGCTGGGATTGTATTAAAGAAAGATATAATAACCAGGTGTTAAATGTTAAAGAAGTGGAATTAGAGGGAAGGTCCAGGGGTGTTAGCTATGAATACAACAGATGGAGATATGAATGGCATGGTTTAATGGCACCAAGTTCAAATAATTGAGATTTATTAAGGAGAAAAAAGACACTAATGAGAAAACCATAATGGAAAAACAAGAAGACACCTACCTAACATTCAGGCCCTGAAGTGTGAGGGGTGAGGGAGAAAGAGCAGCCCCCACTTAAGAGATTGCAGTCAAAATGAAACATTTTTCCAGAACGGATTGGGGGGATCTTTAAAAGATCCTCAAGGTGTGGAATGGCCTGGCTTCTTGAGTGCCTGAGGTAAACTGTGATGAGGAGTAAACCGCGATGGCCTAAAAGGTAGACCGCAGGGGACAACTACGCGTGTTGACATTAAGTTATCGGTGTGAGGGATTAACAGGAGGTCACAAAGTTAATGGGTAATTTTTGGAAACTCAAAGGTAATGCTAAACCTGCAGGTCTCTGTGGGCCCCACTTCACGTACACGGGTGGTGATATCCAGGGCACAGCAGAAGATGCTAGAGTGAGGCTTTCTAGGGACCTGATCGCTGCTCTGATGGAGCCATGGGAAGAGTGGAGGGAGAGACATTATGACCTGACCTGCAGGTTTCGGAGTTCTTCATTACACGCTACAGCAGGAAATATTCATACCACAAGGCCTGAGATCACATACAGACTTTGATGACTATAATTAACTGTCCTCCTAATATTGCCGTCACACACACATAAATCCATCCACACAAAGACATACACATATATTCTAATATTTACAAATGCAATGAATAATATTGTCTCTATATAGATGATGACATTCTGAATATTTAAATTCAAATGGGGAAATACGAATCAGGAACTAAATGTTAATAAAGCCAGCTAGCGTATTTCACTTACAACATTTTCTTCTCCAGCTGAAAATCGATTGTTTAACAGATATTTACTATCTTCGTAAAGATATTTTACAAAGATATTTTATTATCTTTGTAAAAAACACCAAAGGCTAGATATTAAAAAAATATAAATATTATATCTTAAAACCCAGAAATTTTGTGATACACAGGTTTTACTTCTAAATCTTTTATTTTCTCCATTCAAATTCTAAGATATTTCATGGGAAAGTGAGGTTCTATTTTATTCTGTCACCTTGCTGTTTTTCTCTTAGTCACTGAATTATAATTATAGTTTGCCCCTGCTTAAGTGTCAGTTCAATGCATTAACATACTTGATTTTTCTCAAGTCGATTTCAACATTTCATTAGTCTGTGTGATGTCTCACTATATCAACCATGAGCAGAGTTCAGGTTTTCAGCTTGTGTCAAAGTAAACCTAATTAGGCACACATGGTGACTTCAAAATAGAACGTTATACCACAGGATTCACATAGGTCAACATATTTCCTTTCAAAATATAATAAAGTTATATTTTCACATTAATTTTGAAAAATGCCTTTAAAAATAGCAATCACGCATTTGAGTGAGGAATTTGTTAATTAATGAAATGTGGCATTTGGTCCCTTAGTAATTTTCAACTAACAGGACACCTCAATTTCTTTGAGTTAATTATCTCAAACCTGAGTGGCTACATTTTTCTTTCCTTGAAATCCATAACCCTATTTATAAGGCTAACTTTCCCTTTTAAATAAATTATTCTAAAATTTAACAAGCAAAAAGTTTTGTTAAAGTTTAAGTATAGTTTCATAATTTGAGATCCTGGTTGTAAACAATATACAATTGAAAATATCTAAAGCATTGTTGACATTTCCTCATCAAGATTATCTTCTGCTATTCTTAGTATAATTTTATATTTTTCTGGGACTCTTAGAGTTGATGGAAGTCATTCTCAAATCCCATCCCCCAAGTGCTTCATTTTGAGAGTGTATGCTCACATTAGTATAACATTCCTCCCATTAGTCCTGAATTTATTAATTTTGTTATAAGTACTAAATAATAAAACATTATGACAGAAGTTAGTACAGAGCTATGTACATAAAGGTTGAATTAATACAATGTAATCTCTAAGTGCTCAAGGACATAACTTATAAAATGAATACCAGCCCCATAATACTCTGTACAATATCTAACATTTCTAAATATCCAGTGTTCTTCCACTATGCCTTTGGGATCTCAATTTGTTAGCAGCCAATTCTCCAATACCACAATCTCTTTTTGTATACCTTTTTTTTTCTTTCCACAACCTAAGTACAACTGGTGAGAAAGTATATAGAGAGCCTTGCTCTTGTTACCATATCCACACAATTTTTCTTCCTCCTCCAGAAAAGCCTATCCATTTTTAGTGAATGGTATCAACTGTCAATCTCTCTATGACACTGTTTCTCTCTCCCAATGTTCTTTTTCAAAGTATGCCTTCTTTTCTCAATTACTGCCCATCCCCCGCTAATGGTTTTAGCATCTTGAAAATCCACTTACCTTGGTTGCTTAAATCCTTTGATAATTATTTTGCAATTATGTTTTTCCTCCTCCTATTCTAGGTCCATTTCTCATGGTTGTACATTATAATTTATCATGACCTGTAATTGCACACCCTCCAGCATCTCGATTTACATATTTCCACTCTCGAATCAACACTTCATGTATTTTGAGCTCACTCAATTACATACTCTATCATTACATACTCTATCACCAAAATCATTAATGTTTTTCTGTAACCAATGAGCACCTCTAATTATTTGTCTGCACTTGCTCACTTCTGTCCCTCACCCTTGGCCGGTCCTTATTTTTCTTTTTACAAAACATTCCTGTATATTCTCTTTCAAGCTTCTAATTTCTCTCTTCTTATGTTCTATTGACTTGAAAGCACCAAACCTGTTTATTTATTGTCCCACCAGGCAAACCTGTGTCTATTTCCATGCATATCTGATGAGGCATCTCAAACTTAATAGATTCCAAATTAATGATTGATATTCAATCCCTGAATAAACCTGCTTTTCTGTTAGTGTTCTTTGGACTTATCTTTGGTTTTTTGTCTCCCTCTCTCTCTCAACCTTCTTCTTGTCCATCAGCAGTTCTTCAAGTTCTCTCATAAATATACGTCATGGATATGAACACCTTTATCATTGTGAAGTTACCACTCCTGTCAAGCCACCAAAAATTATCATCTGGAAAGAGTTCAATAGTCCTTCACTTGACCTCCTTGCTTTGACTCTTTATCCAGTTATATGCAGAATAGTGAGTGAAAGCCTCTCTGAGAATGCTAATATTAGGGCAGTGATTAAAGTGGGATGGTGGGCCATAATGCAGCTTTCTAGGGGAAGGATGTCTATGGCAGAGGGAGCACCTACTGCAAAACCTATTATTATCCTATTCAGATAATAATAATGAGATCAGTGTGACTGGCCTGAAGGAAACAAGGAGAATTAGTGAGGATGGAGGAGAAAGCAGACATTGGGGCAGTTGCAGATCACATATGTCATTTTAACATCTTTGATTTTTACTTTAAGTAAAATAGGCAGTATTGTACTGTTTCCTGGCAAAAGAGTGATATTATCCAATATTTTAAATTGATGATTTGGCAGTCGTGTTGGAAAGAAACTTGTAGGGGTGCACACGAGATGCAAAGAGACCTGTTGGGAGATATTGTAGAAATCTAGATAGGAGAGAAGACTTGGTACGAAGTGGTTAGATTATGGATCTGTTTTTTAAATGGAATCAATAGAATAGCTCAGTACAAGGGAATTTTTATAAGGATATACTGTATGGGTTAAAGAGAAAAAAAAGTATATGTTGTATAATGGCTCTATATTTTTGGCCAGAGCCACTAGAAGACAGAATTGTCATCATCTTATATAATGAAAACTATGGATAAAGCAAATTTGAGATGATTTGTTCCATATCATCTATTTTCCCCACAAAGGAGTGTATATGTTTTAAAATTGTTACTTTGCTATACTAGCACTTAATGAGTTTGTTCCCATAACATTTAAATTAAAGCATTTAAAATGTTCATAAGTTTAGCCATATTTTTCCCCGCATATTTTTTCCACTATAACTTCCTACTGTGTCCCCTTTGATTATTCAACTTCTGCCAGAAACTACAATAATTTGATGTTTATTTCATTCAGACTTTTGTTAATATAAAAATCTTCTAAAGAAGCCTTTCCTGTCAACCATAACAAACATTTCTTAAGTATCTCTTCTCAGTTATTTTCCCCTTTAATGTGACGTTATTTATTTATTTTGTAACACTTATCTCTACCTGTTGTTACATTTTTATACATTTACAATTTTCTCCCTGCCCCATAGTCTAGTGTACATTAGGAGAGAAATGTTTTCTATTTTAATATTTTCAATTTTGGCTTTCTATAATCCAGAATTAAAGTGTATCATTTTAATGTTACTACCAAAAATGCAGATTTTTTGTCTATTAATTTTATATTAGGGTTTAAAGAACTATGGAATAGGAATCATTTATCTCTTGGGATCCAGTCACTCAGTTGCCCAGTTTATGCATAAAATATAAATTGATAAAATGAGTAGTCTTTAAGTCCTGACATTCATCTATGTCCATACAAGTCACAGTAAGTCAGCATATAGTGACATTGCAAAGCTTCTATTGCAAGGACAAGTTTGTATTTGTCTGAAAAGTTTTTTTCCAAGAAGTGGAATAAGTACATGACAATATTGAAATTAATATGAGCTTTAACTCTGCAACAGAATCCCCATCTATACACAATAAAATCAAAACAAAACAAAGCAAACTACAATGCTTTGGTTAAGATAAAAATTATAAATCACTCAGGATGTTTCAAGCCCTGAAAAAAAAAAAAAGGACCAAAAACACTTCCAAGTCTTCATACAAGTGATGGGAATATTTCAAGATAACAGAATCAAAGAAACCTACTTGGAGTTACTTTGTAACTATCTTCTTTTCATTTCCTAGAATAGCACAGAGTTTGAAAGAGTAATTTCAGCAGCTGGAAAAACTTTAAGCAAGAATATACTCCCTATCCAAAAGCGATATTGTTGGCATACTTTCTTTGAAGTAGCTCTTTTAAAAAATCAAATATATTTCATTTTCAATTCCCACTTTCTTTTGCTTTATGGAGTGGTTATTTCATTATTTTAATGCATAACTCTAATCATTTCCCAGCAAATATTTATGTTATAATTTTATTAAATTTATGGTTTCCTCGATTTTTGAAAAATATTTTAAAATTACGTTTAAAATACATATTTAGTTTCACTGATTTTCATTTTATTGTGTGATGTCTCTATACTTTAAAAATAAAAATAATACAGTATTTCTGTTGTACATGGACTGTATTTACCACAATGCTGATGATGAAATTTTGCTCTAGTAATGCCATCGTTACTCTGTTTTGCTCAGTACAATGTCCCCAGTGGAACCTGACACTTCTCGTTAAAATCAGTAGCATGTACTCTCTAAGTCACTGAACAAAGTTTCTGATACTCTGTCCAAGAAATAAGGTTAACTTAATTGTTCAATAAATATTGGCGAGTTGACAAAATCCAACCTAATAATAGAAATAAATTTAAGACTGTTTTAGGAAACAATTTCAGGGGGAAAAAGGAGAGAATGAAAGTGTATTTTGTCCTAGCTTTTCCACTAACATATATTATTCCCATTATCTTTATTTTCTTATCTTATACATATCTTTTCAGTCCCTCTCTGCTTTTCTATATATATGTTTGTGTGTGTGCGTGTGTCTGTATATATATATATATATATATATATATATGAACATTTTCAACACCATTACATAAGTCCCTCTTACCTTCCAGTCTCACAAAAAAATCCTTATTTCCTAATACTTCCATGCTTATTATAAAAAAGTTATTTACCAAAATATAACTGTAATTTGGATATAAAAGAAACATAGTGATCTAAAAAACATTTCCCCCCATCCCTGTTTTAGAAACTGCTGACGACTTTGACAAAAATCGCTGCTGGACTCCTTGAGCAGCCTGAGTGAGTTAGGTCTTAGCCGCTCTGACTACGGCGACGAAAGCAGCTTATGCAGGTTTTTCGTGCTTTGTGAGCTAGGCAGACATTTGTAAATAAGCGTAAGGAACACCAGCGCAATAACCAGAAAATAGTGAATGCTTAATCAATATAAATACTTCGAATATGTGAGGGTAAGTCAAAGTCAGCCCCCTTAGTATTTTTATATTCTTCGCCTGGAAGAATCAACGAAGTTGTAAGTTTAGGGACTAAAACCTCTCAGCTGCAGAGAGAGAGGTATTCTCTGATATCGCGGGAGAGAAAGGCCAGGCCTGCGGCCTTCAGGAGGCCACTGGTAACCGAGCTGCTTCAACTCTCTGGCCCAGCCGGCCTTCTATTTGCTGAAGAATACCGCACTTAGGCCACCATAGCAACAAGACTTGAGACCTGATGAGTTAGCAAAGGAAAATGTCTCATGCAGGAGACATTAAGTAAAGAAATGGAGTAAACAAACACAACTTAAAGATACCAGAGTCTCTGGAAAAGAGAGAGGACAATTTAAATTAGATAATTATAAAAAAACAGCGTGACTTATGTTGAGGCAGAGATGGAGGAATTATTTGTACATGGATGATTTGTGCTCCCTTGGAAACTTGAGTTTGGGAGACAGAAATACACACATACACACACACACACACACACACACACACACACACACACACACCTACTTCTGACAGGCACTGATTCCAGAGAAATTTGAACACCCAAAATGAAAGATAGAGGTTTAAGAAAAATTATTGGAGTGTAATAAAATCACATTACATATGCATTAGTTGTTTTTATTTCTCTATTTCTAACTTGCATACAGCAAAATGCACTCTTTGTGGTACGTAGTTCTATAAGCTTGAACAAATTCATGAGGTTATGTAAGCACTACCAATATCAAGACACAGAACAGTTCTATCACACCAAAAAATGTCCTCGTGGTACCACTTTGTAATCAACTCCTTGTCCCTCCCAGCCCTGATCTGTTTCCTATCCCTACAGTCCCTATAGTTTCAACAATGTCATGTAAAAGGAATGATACATTATGTAGCCTTTCGGGTCTGGCTTCTTTCACTTAGAATAAAACCTTTGAGTACATCCATGTTGTTGTATGTATCAATAATTCCTTCTGTTTTATTGCTGATGAATGTATGAATGTCACAACTTGTTAATGATTCACCAATTTAAGGACATTTGTGTTATTCCTAGATTTTGGCAATTATGAATAAAGCTCCTACAAACATTAAAAAAATTAGATAACTATTAGTCAAAGTAAGAGTCAGGAGAGTACTGATACCTACACACCAAGACTGAAGCTAGAAAATATACTTTTTAATTAAATAATTTTTTGGTATAGTTTATTGAGTATGCTATTATAGTTGTCCTATTTTCCACCCCCCTTTATCCCCTCCACCCTGCACCCTGTCCCATCATTCACACACCACTGAGTTCATGTCCATGGGCTGTACATATCAGTTCTTTGGCTTCTTAATTTCCTATTCTATACTTAGCCTCCCCTTACCTATTTGCTTTTTTTTTTTTGGCAACATTTCCCCGCCACCACTTTCCCCAGCACCACCCACCCTCAATCCTTCCCCCATTTGGCTTTGTCCATGGGTCTTTTATGCATGTTCCTTTGTTCCTTGATGGCCCTTCCCCTCCCTTTCGCCTGTCATCTCCCTCCCTCTGATTACTGTCAGTTTGTTTTTTATTTCAGTGTTGATGGTTATATTTCGCTTGCTTGTTTATTTTGTTGATTAGGTTCCACTTATAGGTGAGATCATATGGTATCTGTCTTTCACCACCTGACTTATTTCACTTAGCATAATGCTCTCCAGTTCCATCCGTGCTTTTGCGAAGGGTAGTAGCTCCTTCTTCCTTTCTGCTGTGAAGTATTCCATTGTGTAAATGTACCACAGTTTTCTGATCCACTCATTTACTGTTGAGCACTTAGGTTGCTTCCAATTCTAGGCTATTGTAAATTGTGCTGTTATGAACATTGGGGTGCATAGGTTCTTTTGAATTCATGTTTTGTTATTCTTAGGGAATAAATCAGCAGTGGAATTGCTGGGTCAAAAGGCAGTTCCATTTTTAGTGTTCTGAGGAAATTCCACACTGCTTTCCGCAGTGGATGCACCAGTCTGCATTCCCACCAACAGTGTACTAGGGTTTCCTTTACACCACAACGTTGTCAGCACTTGTTTGTTGATTTGTTTATGATGGCCACTCTGACTAGTGTGAAGTAGTATCTCACTGTGGTTTTAATTTGCATCTCTCTGATGGCTAGTGATGCTGAGCATCCTTTCATATGTCTCTGGGCCCTGTGTATGCCCCCTTTGGAGAAGTGTCTGTTCAGGTCCTTTGTCCATTTTTTAATAGGATTGTTTGTCTTCCTGGAGTGGAGCTGTGCGAGTTCTTTATATATTTTGGAGATAAAACCCTTGTTAAAAAGTTAGAAAGGAAGTGCTGTCCCAAATTATGGAAATCTAGAATATGTTCATAAAAGAACTATTTTAAAATAAATAAATGAGGGTCCACTTCTATCTCTATGTGCATATATGACTCTCACCCGAAGTTCTTCTGGTCTAATGAAATAGTAATTTTCCCTTAAATCTGTCCCTGGAAAACTTTGGAAAAATAACAATTACTTATCCACTTTACCCTGAACTCTCCCACTAAAAGATGAACCTCATGAGGGAAAGGAATTTGTTCACTGAAATATTCACCATGCCTAGAAAAATAACTATACAATAAGAGCTCAAGAATTATTTATT
>PVJD01009513.1:0-61882 GCA_004026545.1 Mormoops blainvillei
CTCTATTTCACAGAGAAAATAGAGGCCCCCCAAATGCCCCCGTGACTTCTTTGTCTCCACTGATCATGTACCCTACTTCCTCTCTCTCTCTTCAGGGGAACTTGTTCCTTCCTCTGCTCCCCTTCACGTTTAAACTAGTGCAAATGTTTGACATTTAAAAATAACTTGAAAGCCTGACTCTGAAGCTGTCTTCAGGCTGGCTCCTGCCAAATAAGAGCCAAGATCCATGCCCCAGCCCCTTCTCCATCATTTCTCAGTTCACGTGAATCTGGTTTTGGTTAGAAACAGCTCTCATGGCAATACCAATGACCACTTAATTGCACGGTCCTTGTCCTCTCTGCCACCCCGAACACAATTCATTTGTCCTTCGCATTCAGGTATGCTTCCTGTGCGGGGCAATACCTCTCTGTTTCCTCCTACCAGTCTTGCTACTTCTCTCCTTCCTTTAGTTTATTAGTTGTTAGTGTTTCCCCAGGGTAGAGGACCGAACCCTCTCTCTACATGCCCTCTTATTAATTTTACCTACACTCATGACTTCATTTCCCTCTTGGTTGATGATTTTCTTATTTCTATACCTACTGACCACCCTGTAAATTCCAAATCCTTATTACACTAACCAGTAGATGGCTCTGCACAGATCTGCTATCTACAAAAAATGATCTGTTCAAATGAGAATTTATCATCTGCTCTTCCTGCTAAATTTGTTCTTTAAATGACATCCTTTTTTTTTTCTTTTCTTTAAGCATTGGTACTATACCCCATTGCCCAAATCATTAACTATAATATTCTATCCTTTTCCTTGTTTTCAAACCCAATTGATCACTAAGGTGTTAGTCTCCAATTTTCCCCCCATACAGTCAGCATTTTAGTTCCAGCCTGAATCATATGCTGTCTGAACAATAATCAGAACCTTCCAACTGGTCTCTCTGTGTTCAGCTTTTCTTCATTTCAATTCAGGCTCCACTGTGCTCATGATTGAAGCATAAAAAACTCAGATCTCTCAGATCTGATATTATTCCTCCCCTTTAGTAACACATTTGGACTCCCGGCACTTCCTCCAAAGGATCCTAGGGTGAATATCCCTAACTGATCTCAACAGTGCAGATCAAATATTTCTGAATCCTCGGGCTGAGCTAGGCAGCACCCCCTCCCCCACGGCCTTTGAGCTTTGTTTCTGTGTCCCTGATAACAAGTAACATAGCAATAAAGATGGTAGCAGTAGATGCTACCGCTGGAGCACCGTTCCTTACATATGTTACATGATTTAACACAACATATGCTAATGGTTGGTAATGTCCACTATGTTAATGATGTAAAAGACGGTGCTGAAGAAATCGGGGCTCAACCAGATATTTGTGCTCCGGTGTTCACAGCAGCAACATTCACAACCGCAAAAGGCGAAACAATCCAAAATGTGGTGGAATCATTCAATAGAACCTTTTTCAGCTATAGAAAGAAATGAAATTCTGATAGATGCTATGGCAGGGATAAAACTTGGAAACATTATGCTTCCAAGGACAGAAGGACAAATGTTTTATGAACATATTTATACAAAGTAGTTAGAATAGGAAAATGCATAGGGGCAAAAAACAGGATAGAAGTTCCTGGAAGTTGAGGAGAAGAGGAAATGGGGAATTATTCCTTAAAATGTAGAGTTTCTGTTTGAGCTGATGAAAAAGTTTTGGAAATAGTGGTGAGGGTTATAAAAGATTGTGCATGTACCTAACGGCACTGAATTGGACACATAAAATGGTTAAAATGGTAATTAAAAAAAGAAGTACAATAAAAGATAATTTTTCTTTTCTTTTTTTTAATGGCTAAAGTAAACAGTACTGGTATATAATGACAGATACCCAACCTAGAATTTTCTAATAGCAGGTCCTGAGCATACACATTACCTTTGGGGCTATTAGCCAACCCAATAGTCATTTCTTACAGTTTTTCTATTAACGCAACACTTGTTTGTTCCAGAAACAAACCCTGTGTCAGCTCTGGTATGTTTTGATTAGTCTAATCCAGTTGTGGAAAGCCACTCCCTTTGTAGATTACTGGTTTAGAGATTGTCTTGTGAACAAGTTCCGGCCAATGAGTCTGCGTGTAGGGAAGTCTGCTGGGGGTTTCCGGGGGAGGTTTCCACTCTGGCCCTTGTAATGTCTACATGTGAAGCTCTGCGTAGCAATGACCATTTTGCAATCATTAGAGGAACGAGCCTCAGGACACCAGAGCAGAAAGAGGAAGGGGCCCAAGTCTTTCATGACTTTCTACAGAGCCTCTGAGATCATCAACCTTGGTACGGCCGTATCTCCATCCTTCTTGTTGACTCCAGTGGAATTGTTGCTGCAACTGAAATCATCCCAGGTGACACACTGTGGTTCAGCATTGTGTCCCCAGTCCTATACGACACAGTCTTTGGTACAAAAAAGGAGAGTCCATACATGTTTGCTGAATGAAGATACTTCTATACTAACAAAGTTGGCAGTATAGATGAAGAGGCAAAAATACTCTCAAAAGAAGACTCTCAAAACCTTTGGAGGAACCGGAGAAGATGGTAGATAGATAAATAAATAAGTAGACAGAAAAGATGACATCATATTTAAACCTGCAATTATTGATATGCTTCTTAATTGACCAAATCCCCAATCAAGTCTCCTTTTGTTAGGAATATGTTATAGAAAGTAGCATCTGGCAATTCAGCTTTGAATTCTCATCTGCCACTTTGTTTTAATTCATTTCATCTGAAATGTGAAACAATAGCATGCCAGAGAAGCATCTTTTTAATAAAACCCAAGAAATAAATTCTAGTCATTTCTGATTCCAACCAAATGCTTGTCTGCTCTCGTCGGTTTGTTCAGGAGTCAGATAAAAGCGGTCAGTTCTCTAGGGGACTGACCTGCATCAGCCATTGTTTGGTGTGGGTGAAGACGCGTGCTAGAAACTAAATATTTGCCAAGTATCATATTATACTTAACTGTCAACAAAATATTCTCAAAGTAGTTGAGACTTTGTATATAACCTCCGATGTTAATGTTGGTGAATATGTTTTCTTAATCATTGAGTATTGTTTTACATAGCCTAACACTTCTGAACGCATTAACTTTTGCATTCTTTGCAATGATTTGCAGGAATTCTCTGCCTTATGCAATGTTATTATTTACCTAATGTTGTATTTAATGCTAAGGAGATCAGTGCAGTGGTTATGTGTTGGATGGGTTTACGTCACGCCCTACCAGTCTTCCATGTAACTCCAGTTAGGCTATCTTAACCCGCCTTTGCCTTAGTTTCTCAATATGGAAACGGCGACAACAACCTCTCTTGTCAGGGTTGTGGCGGTGACGAAATGAAATGATGTGTGTGTAACACGTAGCACTATTTCTGACACATTGGAAGTGCTCAATGGCGGGAACTGATTCCGTGGGGTTCCAGCGACTTGTGATTTGGAATCTGAAGGTGGAATGTATGAACTCTGTCAGAAGTAGGCAGAGGCCATTGTCCACAGGGAGACACTGGCTCACTGGCTTCACAGCCGACCTTGCCTTGTTCTAGGGTCTGTCTGGCCCTTGGCATGCGGATTGACAGACTCGGTTTGGTCTGCCGCTCAGGGCTGTGGGTGTTGAGGGAATCAGGGTGGGGGTGGGGAGAGCCAGTTGTCTGATAGAAAGGTCTGTGGAGTCAGGCTTTCATTATTTTTAAAAGGGGGCCAGGGCGGGGATTAGCAAGGGTGAGTGCTTGACCAAGGTGCCTTTGTCCCTGGACAAAGTATGGACAGTCTGCTAAATTAACAGGTACCCCTGAGACTCTTGATTCCTCTCAGTTCCAAGCCACCGAGGCCCACTCTGGATCCACAACTTTGCCACTCTTCACGAATGTAAATGACATTGATCAGGGCACAGTCCACTCCTCGGTTCTAGAGGCTTCCGGCCCAGGAACAGTTTTGTCTCTGAAGAGCTTTTTGCATGTGTCTGATCTCTGACATTATGTGTTGATTTTTTTCATTTAGGGTACCTAACCCTGATTTTCCTCTTTATTTTTTAATCCTCATCTGAGGATATGCTTATTGATTTTAGAGAGAGAAGAAGGGGTGGGGGGAGCGGGGGGGAGAGAGAGAGATGAGAGAGAAACATCAGTTGATTGCTGCCCTACATGCCCTGACTGGGGATCAAATCCGCCACCTTTTGGTGTGCGGGACAATGCTCCAACCAAATGAGACACCTGGCCAGGGCCACCCCTGATATTCCTGCTCCAAACTCTCTGTAGCCCAGGGTGACACCGGAGCTATAAGGTCACTTTATAATTTTCTATAACTCCATCTGTACTAAAAAGAGAAACACAGCCTGCTAAGGGTCTACCTAGACTCTCTTAGTAGCTATATGTCAAAAGGAATGCTATTCCAACGAGCTCTTCTAGCGAGGGGAACCTTGAGCTCTTTCACATCAGTGAAGAGAGTGCAACCTGCGGACTCAACGGAATCTGTGAATGAGAAACAGATAAAAGGCAGAAAGCTGCGGCTCTCCTGGTGCTTTTCAGGGTGTGACTGATACAAAGGAAAAAAAAAATTTAAGCACAAAATAAGGAAGTGCTTCCTTTTTTTTTTTTTTTTTTTTTAACAATCACACTCCCTTCCCCCACCTGTAATAGATGGCTTGGGAAGACATCCAGATCCTGTTACTGGAAAAGGACTTAAGGAGGCGATGGGAGTTTGAGCTGCACAGCCCTGCCAGTGCGCTCCCAATCCACAAGTCTCTGTGTAAAGACCCCCGAGGAATGGGCTCTGAGGGGCAGAAGACTACCCCTGGCGATGCTGGCATGGAATGAGGTTGCTGGGAGAGATGTTCTGCAGAGGGCGCTCTGTGAACCGG
Organism: Mormoops blainvillei; assembly: GCA_004026545.1. NCBI lineage: Eukaryota > Metazoa > Chordata > Mammalia > Chiroptera > Mormoopidae > Mormoops > Mormoops blainvillei. Next base: position 4,857 of record PVJD01009513.1, read on the forward strand.
GCCTTGATGGATGGCAGTGATGGAGAGGGGAGGGAAGGTGTGGACAGCGCTCTCTGGGCATTGGGAATGACATTGACAAAAGCACAGGACAAAATTAGCAAAACATATGCACAGCTCTCCTGCCTAGTCTCCCTGCTGTTGGTCTTTTCCTGCTTCCTTATGGCAGGATGTTTCTTCCTAAATCATTGCTTTTACTAGATTCCTCCTTAATAACCTAATACATCCAAGGAAAACACTGAAACTCTTTAGTTGGCTTTCAAGGGTCCCCTTAGTCTGTCCCTAGCCCACTTTTCGGAATCTAGTGTATAATATGCCAAGACACGAATCTTCCACCCCCGCTAGGCTTCCCTGGCCTGTTAAGGAAACCAAATCTTCTCCAATATGGCCCACTCTCCACAATGTTTATTTCTTCTTGGCTGTTTTCGCTGACTTGTTTGGGGCTGAAGGGAACTTCAAGCTTCACACATGATACCAAAAATCGAACGTAATACTTTAGGTTGAATTTCATGGGCACGGAGTCTACTCTCTATCCCTCCTGGCTTTTCCTTTTTGGTTTCGGCCTGGGCTTCTCAAACTTTCCTGTGAATATACCATTCACTTACAGGTTCTAATTCACGAAGTAGGGGGTAGAGTTTGAGATTCTGCATTTCTAGCAAGTTCCAGAGTGTCATCAGTGCTGCTGGTTTACACCTTGAGTTGCATGGTTCTAGGGTCAAACATTACCCTCCTCTGTTTTGACCAGCTGGCCTCCCTGATCTGGGCCATTCATCACTTCTTTTCAATACAAAGTGATGCCCAGGTCTCAGCCTGCTTTCTGCCCAGCTCCCTAGACTCTGCAGATCCTTCCTTGTTAATGAGACTTCTGCTCTGACCCCTCCCGACCTCTCTGTTTCACTGCTGCCCTTGCTTGGACAGGCAGAGACAGTGAAAGTTATGATAATTGATGAGTTCTCAGAGGAGGTGAATGTATAAAGAAAGGAGCAGGGACCTAGGCACCAGGTCCCTCGGACAGGGAAAGAAAGGAGAAAAGGGGAGAGAATTTAGAGAAGGAAGAAGGGGACCACACAGGGTTGCTGAGACCAAGGAGAGCATTGCAAGAAGCACAGGCAGGTCTCAGACAAAACAGCTATCAAACCCCGCCGCACATGGCCTCTCAAGTCTGTAACCTCACCCTCTGCATCTCAAGGGGAGTATATTTCGGACTGGATTGCATTCGTTTTGAAATTGCACTCAAATGGAGTTACTGCAGGCTTGCGCATTAAAAGTGCATGATAGAAGAGGCCAATCTATTTAATAAAGTAAAAGTTTACAAAATGAAAAGTAGAGAAATCTGCATGTCCTGGTCAGAGCACAGGATTGAGAACTGAGTTTGATTATTGTAATGTGCTTGGATTATAAATCCTTCCCCCCCCCCCCCATACGTTGTGTGCTCCCAGCAAGTTTTAGTTTTTGCATTAAAAGGATCAATTGCTTCCCTGTTTCCCAGCCTGGGCGTGGCTATTCTTTCAATAGCTGCATAACACAATAATCACTGATTTGACTTGGTAACATTTCCTACTCTGCTCTGCACAGCCCTGGATTTTCAGATGACGTATAACCCTGCATTTGTGTTCCTCAAAAACGGATTAAAATTTATGTTGACTCTTTTGATAACACTTCATTGTTTCAAGTGCTTTCTGAATGCTCTGTATGATTTTCTAATATTCATATATGAACATGTACAGCATAAGGAGCTTTTAAGATGACTTAGTAACCTCATTTTTCAGATGAGGAGACTGAAGTCCACAGAAGTTAAAATGACTTACTAAGGTTACTCTGACAATTACTGATGAGCATGTTTGGAACGCATGTTCATTATATTAGACATTTGACTACATCTACTTCAGTCTAAACTTTGATATAAGGATTTTGTACCTTCCTGGTCCCCCAAAAGATTTTTTTAAAGACTCGAATTGTTTTTTTTTTCCAGTAAAATATTGACAGATTTAATATAGCATAATTTTTTACACAGCATATGTTTCCATTATTTCCAATCATTCTAAGGTGGTCAAAGACATCGATCAATGCCTTCCGGTGATGAAGCTTTTATTATTTTATTATTGTTATTATCATAGGTATGAGTGTGACACAAAGAAGGTGTGTGTGGTTTTATTCTGTGCCAGGACATGAGGAACAGCACTGGGCTATATTTGCACTATCACACTTGTAAGAGGCTCATCGTTATGTTGACCCACACTGAATAATTTAACATGGGATAATACAAAGGTACAGGCAATAAATCTCACTCCAGATGACTAGGAGAATCTATTTCATCAATGGAGTATATATTTAAAATAACCTCGGAAGTCCTTAATTACTTTGAAACATCAATACAAATTGAAGGTCACTAGGCCAAAATTGTTAGATGCTGTAGATATTACCTACAGCTCTGGAGAATACATGACAAAGACACTTTAAGTATATGATTAAATATATTTTAGAATCATTTTCATCCAGGGACATTAAAATGCTATAGAAGGAATAAAAGCTAGGTGCCTTACTTCTCTTCAAATATTAATACATTTTCACTCAGTGTGTCATGGTTGGGAAGGAAATACCACTCATGACTCACGGTGCTAAAGATGATATAGAATCAATGAAAGACTGAATCATCAATATATCAATCTGTGTGCTACCAACCTAGGAAACTAATGTGAAAATTAATGACCTTTAAAATTCAAGGAATGCACATACATCAATCTAATTAAAAAAAGAAATGATAAAGTGTTCCATCATTTACTGCCACCAAACAGAAAGGAGAGATTAATGTCACATGTTGAGCAAATGCAGTACATAAAGAGTGAGATGTTCTCTTGCCATCACTGCGGGTCCAGAAATAATCTTGGGGTTTTTTTGTGGTGAAGGCTGGACTGCAAAAATGACTAACAGGATGTAATAAGACTCTCACGACTCTCCAGACACACAAGAGGAGCTTTCTATGATCTGGAATACACCCACTCAGCAGTTCATACCAACAGCACAGGCTCATCCCGGAAATAGGGAAACTCCCACACACTTCCACATGCTTAAGAAGCAAGAAGCCTTCTTTATGCTGTTATCTTCCCTATACATGGGTGCACAGAGTATAATTTTGGCATCATGATCATTGTGCTTTTATTCACAAAAACTCCTTTCTTATTAAATTTAAAAAAATGAGATAAATGCAGTCTCATCACAGGGCGGTTACTGCGTCTTTGACTACTTCCGTTGCAGAGACTCAGCTGGAGACCACAACACAACATGCAATTGGGGAAGATGGTCACTGCCAATCATTTAAAATAACACCCTCTTTCTCCAGTGGCTACCCTGGGAAAACAGACCACTCTCTTATCTGTTGTAACTCTTCTCATTTAGTGAGCATCAGATAGTAATTTCCCGTAAGTGCTGAAGAAATTGCATGTTGTACATATGCTGTGTGCAGGTATAATGCATCATTTCATACATATACTGTCTCTGTGCCTCTGTAGATTCACAGAATAGAGGAGGCAGAAAGATTTTCTGAATTCCCTTGGACTTGTGAGCCTCTCATCTTTCCTGGCACAAGCTTAAACTTGATCAAAGTTTCTTTTGGGAAAACGTTGTTTTCCCTTTTTGTTCTGGGAGCCCCCTTCTCAGCCACGCACTCTGAAACACCCGAGCTGTCTTTCACGGGGAGGGAAGTCTTGCTTTTACTAGAGACCACATCACATCCTTGAGCCTTGTTTCTATCAAATTTAATTGCTTTTTCCTCCTGCTCCTGTCCATTTACATTTGCCTTATCACTTATGACTTTTAGGCTCAGCTATGTGATGTATTCTGGGAAAAAATAAATTCCATACTTCTTGATCTTTTTAAATTCATTCATCTTATAAACACATCAAGTATCCCCTTGATGAATGCCAGAGATAAAATATGCTATCAGTTTCTTTGTTCTTTTTTCCTTTCTTTCTTTTCCTTCCTTCCTTCCTTCCTTCCTTCCTTCCTTCCTTCCTTCCTTCCTTCCTTATGATGGGGAGCAGGAAGAAGTAATTTTTACCATTCTTATCATATTTCATCCTCAGTTTCAGGATGGAAATCTCATGTCTTTCCTACTAATTCAGCTGAGGTTTAACCAACAGGAGTCACACAATAAAACCCTTTTTTATTTCTTAATCACAATAAAATAAACATGAAGACTGTCCTACAAAACACAGACAACCAGAACCAAGAACTTCGGCATTTATGCATGACCTTATTACAGAACAACCTTATTAAATGCTATAATTAATAAACCATTTAGCAGTTAGTACACCACACACCAGGCTCTGGAGAGAACACATGAAGGACACGGTCACAAAAAACAATATGATGGACAGTTTTGTTTCAAACCCAAGGTTTAATATAACCAAGTCACAGGAGAGCTTTGATTCCCAGACACCTGGGTGACAAATGCTTCTCAGGCTCAGGGAAGTGAGAGTAGATAAGTACAGGTCATTGAAGGCCACCCAAGGAGCATCACAGCAGTCTCATCTCCGGAATGACAGGAGTTCTACAGTTGTCCGTGGTGCTGGGGGAGCCTCAGGAGAGGAGATTCAAGCCTGCCGGCAACTAACTCGATAGCACGCATGAGCCAGGCCAGTGGTGGGGGAATGTGTTGCTGGGATTAATGTTTCACAGCTGTGATGCAAAGCTGGACACGGGCATAGCCAATGGCTTTTGCAGCGGGAGCCAGATGAGAAATTACAGCATCCAAAGAACCTGCTATACCAAATCGATGATAAATTCGCACCCATGAGACAATTGGTGGTGGGAAAAATGAAAAAAGCAGAAACCCTAACCACTGATTTTTCTCTTTGTCCTAATTTGTCCAAGTTCTACACTTTTTTGAGAAGGCCACACCCCCCTCCCCTCCTGTCAGCATTCATTTACTCATTATGGCTTTGCATATCTTTCCGTTTTCATTCTATGACAGTATCGAATAAGCACTTCAGAGGGGAGCTCACTGAGCTGCAATATGGCTCCAGCAGCAAAGGCATCTGGGAAATGTTGGGCTCTTAACTCTTTGTAGGCTCAGGCTTGGCTGACTACCCAGAAAACTGAATGTACCCAGGAAGGAGGTTAACAAATGTATAGAGTGTGATAACTGCCTGATGTTATCTGTTAATTTACGAATGCATTGTTCTTTCTGACCACCTGACCATCTAACATACGGTTTTACTCTTCACCCCTTGTGAAAAAGAGACCAGCCCTGACTGGTGTGGCTCAGTGGATTGAGTGCTGGCCTGTGAACCAAAGGGCCACTGGTTTGATCAGGGCACATGCCTGGGCTGTGGGTGAGGTCCCCAGTAGGGGGTGCACAAGAGGCAACCGCACGTTGATGTTTCTCTCCCTCTCTTATTTCCTCCCTTCCCCTCTCTTTAAAAATAAACAAATAAAATCTTTAAAGAGAGAGAGAGAGAGACCCAGTCCAGGGAGGGGCTTGTATTCTTCCCAGTCTGCCCCCTCGGGGAGCAGCTGCTTCACTGGTGTGCGTAGGTTTCTCCTGTGGAAGCTCTTATGGATTTGAGTGAGGCTGCGAGTCAGTTCTTCGAAATCAGTTCTGAATTTAGACTTTTGCAGCTTTCCCCCAACACACCTCTACCTCTGAAATTTTAAATTGTAATCCCATCTTTAAGAGGAATTTTAAAAACTGTTTTTATGGAAAATTATAAATATAAACAAAACTAGAGATAATAGTATAATGAACCTTTGTCTGCTTGTCACCCATCTTAATAAATTATCAATTCATGGCCAATGCTACTTCTTCCATCATTTCCACCCTCCACTTCCTGAACTGGCCCAACTCCCTCCTCCCCGGATTATTTTGAAAGAAATCCCAATCTTCACATTGCTTCTCTTACAGGGAGTTTGTCAATAAACCTTCTTTAGAAAACTGGTAGTATAGTTTGCAGCTCTAATTGTTCTGCTTCTCTTAGGAGCAAAGGATATTGGGGGACCTTTATTATTTACGTTCTGCCCATTTATAACTAAAATAACAATTTTAGAGTTAAGATAATTGCCAAAGATAGGCATGTAAACATTATTATTGATTAACAAGTTCAGCGGTGATTCCCAATCCCTAACCCCTTTTGGATTCTGACTGACCATTGTAAAATATTTCTACATGGTATGAAATAAAATGAAAGAAAACACAGCACTCTTAATTATACAGGAATTCCACGAAAGCTCTTTCCTCATCTATAACTGGTCCCTTGGTACTCCTTTCAAAAGATGTCGCATGTTTCACAAAGATGGGCTCCTTTTATGGTGGGTTTGCCCCTTTTCGAATCTACTCCATGTTCACAGTATCAGAAGATTAAAATGTAAAGCATTCGCCGTGCATTTAGTTTACCTTCCAAATCAGGTTATAAGTTACAGGAGCTAAGACTTCCTCTTAAACTCCTTGGTGCTCATCCACAGGGTCTAATATAGTGCTTAACATTTACTGATGCTTAACAAACGTCTTGTCAGTTTATTGGTGTGTATTGCCTCTCATCATGAAACCCAAGTATGTTTTGTAAAGTGGTAGATGCTCTAGTACAAGGACACCATATACATGTGCTGCCACCAGTGAGTCCGGGTGCCTCTGGTAGACCCTGTAATGGGACCCCGTGTTCTTTTCTAAGTTGGGATGCAGGCTCAGCATCCTGGCATGCAATCTGCAACTTATTTGTTATGCTTGCTCTAAAATTATTTGATTAGAGAAGAGATGTAAATCAGTCATTGGGCCATTGAACTTGTCAAATGCTGTCATGTCTTAAAGGTCCGGCTGGTCACTTACGCGACCCCTGTATTATTTCCAGAACAGGCTTGGAGGGAGGAGGCGATCTGGTTTCAAATTCTAATTCCATTGCTTCCTGACTAGGTGATCTTGAGCGTATCATCTGTCTCCATCAGGTTTTGTTTTTCGTGTGTGAAATTTGGACAATAAACCCCACCCTTCTTCAGAGGGCTGTTCTGGGGATCAGATGAAAACAATGAATCTGAATGGCTTTTTAGATTGTTAAAGCTTTATGAAATGTCTGCTCATACAAAAACTGTCTTGGAGGTCATGTGAATAAGCACAGATCTTCGTCCAAATAAGCCGATACAAATGAAATAAAAACACTAGTTTCCAATGTTGCCTACCTACAATGTTCCACTCACTTACCTATCACTCTCATTTCCTCTTTTGTATGATTGTCTAGTGGCTAGGGATTTGCAGGCGATCTCTTCAGTGTAATCTGAAGTCTAATGGTGCCCCTACACTCTGTTGTTAGGGGCCTGGGCTGGGGAGCAGACCAGGGGGATCAAAGTATTAGCATAGAAAATTAGATACAAAGCACAATGCAAAGGCTGAGGTTAAAAGAACATTTTCTAGGTCTAACTACTGTTGAGAGAATGTGGGTAAAACTGCTTTTGAGAAAACAGCCTCGGGGGATTATCCTAAAGCTTCGGCCTTATCTGCCTCCTCTTCTAGTTCTGAGCAGGTGACTAACTGGCTCCGTGTTACATTCAAACTGCTTTCCCAGGAAGTTGCTTCTGATTCTCTCCCCACGTTGGCATATGTCTTGCATGTTGGCATATATGACAATATGGGAAATATACAGCAGTTAATTTTCCTAACTACCCAGAAACTAACGTATTTGCAATGCATTTCATCAGCAACTTAGTAAATTGCCATTTAAGAGGTACATTACTTTTACAGTAGTGTCATAAAACTACTGCTGCCAGACATAATTCACAGGTGGTAGCTGAGGAACGTGGGTTCAATACACGGCAATACCCCTCTGTCCTGAGGTGCTAGCGTCTCAGTCACCGGCTGGTCATGTGTGTGAGCAGCTTTCTACCTTAGGGGTTTGGAGTCGAAATAATTTATAAACCGCCCCCCCTCTCTCTGTCTTTGTCTCTCTCACTCTCAAGCTCATGGGCATATCAGCAGCTACATGGAAACTGTTCTCGTGACAGAGGGGTCCTATCTGAGGGTCACTTTGTGTAATATTTGAGAAGGCACTTCATATTTATTTTTGGCATTCAGGTTCTTGGGTGATATTTAGAGTGAATTTTAAATGCATAAAAAGAACGATAAGACACAAAGCTTTTTCATCGACCATGTTATGCACGGAGGGGCTTCTAGTGAAACAGGGACATTAGGTTTCATGATGCTGGTTACTTTAAATTTTTATATCCCCTCATCTCCAATTCAAATGTCAAGTCAAAGTAAATTTCTTAAGTACTGCGAACATCTCTCTAAGTCATTAAACCGTATGTGGAGGCTTCCATCCCAATGCAAACCTAGCTGTCGGAGCAGGAGATGGGGACGGAGAAATCAGTGTCACTGGCAAACTGAACTTTTTTGAAGAAAAGTACAAATTTCATTTCCAATGTTTAAAAAAAAATCACAATTGTGAGGTTTCTACCAATACGATCCTAATAATTCCATTACCAAATGTACTGCCCATATTCCCCCTGCCACGCCCAAATTCCACCTTTCTGTCTTTATAGCAAAAGGATACAACTTTATATTTTTTTAAAAAGTGCACGCAGCACCTTCGTCTTCACACAAAACCCTTTGGGCGACATCGATGTCCCGAAGCTTTACTTCTTCCTTTCTTCATTCTCATCTCTCACAGGAATTGCTCTGACTCCCCCGGACTAAACTGTGTGCTTACTTTTGTCAAGTAATTTTACATTATAGGTAACTTTACATTTTATTGTTTTATTATTTTGTTCTTTAATTCATGTCTTCACGGCCTTTGTTAGTTCATAGATCCACAATATGAGAGATGTTCAGCTCTGGATAGAAACCTTATGATAGTGTCCAAATCCTTAATTTCACAGTTGAGGAAACTGAGCTGAGACAAGCAAATGTCTTGCATGAGGCCACACAGTTGCTCACCGATGACAATATTTTCATATTGTTCCCCATAGTTATTTCTTATCTAAATAATGCAGACATAATTTATCATTTGGGTCTATGTACTGGGTCCCTGCCCAATGGGTGAGTGTGGTTTTTAGGGACCTCAGACTTGACAAAGCTCAGAGCAGTTATTTGCATAACTCCTCTTTGTCCTGGCATTAGATCAGCTTTACTTTGTTTGTTAAGAGAGAGGGAAACTGAGGCAGAGAAAGATGTAGTATCTTGTCTAGCCTAAGTGGCATGGCTTTTAGATGTAAGCTTCAGTGTGTTACTTATTTCCATCTGGCTAAATAGTGTTCCTCTGAGGCAGACAAGAAAATCTCTGCCTGCACAGATAAATGAGGGACCAAAAATAGTTTGTGTGGTCTACTGATAGACGTGAAAAACAATGAGGTCCGCCGGGAGTCCCATAAGGAACAAGCGCTAATGTATTCTTCTGCCCACTTTGATTTGCTAACAAAATCATGCAGTTTTGAAAGAGGGAGGACAGACTTTAACAAATGGAAAAAAAATTGGATATGTCAAGTGTAATCCTTTGAAACAGGTAGTGAAAACTCAGGGGTGTCCTTGTTTTGATGTTCTGCGTCCTGCCAGTGAGTGACAAGTATAATGAAGACCTTTTCAGGCACATCCATTGTGCTCCTGTCAAAGGTGACTGAAGTTCTGTTCGAACACCTGTTTCCAGTCCCTGTGAATATTAAAAGCCTCTGTGATTTTTTTTTTGGGGGGGCGGGAAGCAATGATTTTGAATGTTACACAGAAGACATCAGCTCAGCCTTGCTCTAATTCACTGCCAGTTCTCAGTTTTCCCAGAGGAGGTGCATTATTTTTAAAATTTGCAGCAGATAGAATTGTAGATGCTGAGTATGTTGATCCTGAGAAACAGCATTGCTTTAAAAAAATTAGTGTCAGTCATTCTAAATTTATTGTACATGTGATTTGTTTTCAGTTTAGCTTACAGGTGCTAACCACATAAATTGATACAGAAATGTAAAATACAGGAGCCCTGGAAGAGCAGAAGACATGCCTTTCCAAAGAGGTCATTCCATCACTCATAGCTGTGGGACCATCCATTGCTCAGGGAGATCGATTCTATGGGACGAGTGATTCCAGGACAATTAAAATTCATGTATTTCAAATGTGCATGGGTAGTGCAGAATAGAATACTTTTTTCTAAATTTAGCTCACATGGATTACTAATTCTTCCAAAGTTAAATAAAAGTGTGTGACATGAACCAATTGGATTTTATGTAGTTTCTTAGAAACATGTATTACAGATTCAACAGACTGTGTAGAATATTGCCAGTAATTTTTCCAACTACTCTTTCCGACCTCTTTCTCCTTGTTTCAAATGAAATGGTGTTACACAAATCACAGCCCCATGAAACGATCACTTGTAACTAACTCCTTCCAGATTTCACTAATCCTGATCTGGACTAATCCCTACTTCATGAGGGACTGCAGCCACTATAATTGCTAATCACCGGAGCCAGTTTCAGTGTATGTCACATTGTGTACGACTGCTAAAAAAAAAAGACTGTCCTAATCTTTCTGAAATTCAGGAGGCAAAGGGGTCAGGAAATTATACTTGGTTTGTCTAGAATTTGCAAACAACACTGAAGTCACTCATTCACACCTAGGGATGGAGATAAAGCCAAAATCTGTCTGACAATGAGAAGGGGCCGGAAGCGATGGGCTTCACGTGGTCCTGCCATGTTTCTTCTGCCCTCTGGAAGCTGATACCGGTGGAGTAGAAATCAGGAGACCTAACCTTCCTTTTCTGTTTCGGCTCTTGGGGACAGCTTGTCTCTGGCCCTCTTTGATGGCTAAGACCAGGCATTGACACAAAATGCTGAACTTGCCCCCTGTCTAAGAGGAGCTGCCATCCTGCACTGTGACAATGCTGCAATGACCAATGTTACACTTTATTGCCTGCACTGCAAATGTTAAGACGCATAGGATGGACCCGTGACATTTCCTGACCTCATGGGGGTGGTACGCCCTTGAGTCCAACAGGCCCGGTAGAATCAGTGAAGAGCCAACCATCAGCTCCCAAGGACCACATGGGATGCTGATCAGATCGCTCTCCTTTTGCAGTGAGCCCTCCAAGGGCTCCTCAGCCAGCCGAGTCTCTGCAGGCTCCTAAAAGACCCTAGGTGATCTCACGTGCAATCTACCTGCTTCCTCCCCAAACCCATCTCTTACTATTCTCCCTTTTGTTCACCTGGCACCAGCAACACTGGCTTCATTGCTTTGTCGTCAGTGAAACCCTCTGCTCCCCCCGCCCCCTGCCGCCGGCTCTCTACCCCCATTGGTCGCTCTATTCCTCCTCCAGTGCACTTCTCCCAATCTGACACCCTACATATTTAATTAATTAATTGTAGTTATTGTCTGCCTCCCAGCTGAAATATGCTTGAAAAGATAAAGATTTACTTTCCTTTTTTCTCGGAATCTCCAACTTCTAGAGCGGTGTCTGGCGAAAACAGGTACTTGACCATTATTTATTGAATGAATTAATCTATGACTACTCCTTGGCTCCTTTTTGTTGTGTGGCTGGAGGCCATTTTAGCTCCCCCTGAAACTTAACAATGAGCTCCTCTCAGGTAAGCATCTGTATCTGGTCATGACTATGTGTTTGGCGCATGTCAAATCTCACAATATGTGTCATTTCAGATCAAGAAAGTGAGTACCTACTATGCACTTGATTCTGGGGAGACAGGACGTTTCTTCCCTTGGAGGGACTCACAGTGAGGCTCTGTTGCTTCCTACTGCACTGGGGTAAGGTATCGGGCAAGGGGGTGAGGAGGGGAGAAATCTAGCTGTTCTCTGCTAGCGGAGGCTGGTGCCCTTTGGAGGAGCAGTAGAGAGGGGCCTTTTTGTAATTCATGGGCCCACAGGGACCACTTGATTATAGCTGACCAATAATTCTGCCCCCACTAGCAGCTGGCCCTTGTCACTCCCTTCCAAAAGACGCTTCTAATATCGACAGTCAGCCCTAAGCTCCCAGGTTAACTCGCAGCCTTCGAGGTGGATTTTCCAGTCAGTGCTGTTTCCAGTTTAAGTGTCTGAGCATCACTTCCTAAAGAAAACTGGGGCCAGTGGACCCAGAGCTTCCTTCACACAATCCATCTCTCCGCAAATGACATTTGAAAGACGGAGAGCTGCTAATCTTCCGAGAGGCAAGTTGAGTAGCGTCGAGAGCTAAAAGCTCTCGCTTCAATACCCTAAAATATTTAGCTTTTTGCTTCTAGAGATTGTACAGAATTTCTAAACAACTGCCTTTGAGTAGCAAGAAAGCACTTACCCTTAGTCTTTATTAACTTCTCAATTTTAGGGTAAAATTCCCAGGAAACTATCCGTTCGCAAGAATAAATCCAAAACTCACCCATAATGACCCCATCAATAATGGCTCATATGCAGAGAGTGCTTTGAAGCACCTACTCCCTGTACTTGGGATGTTTGAACTAAATCACATTTGAAATAAGAGGTTTTTTTTTTTAAATTTTAAAAAGTGTTTTTCAATTACAGTTGTCTCCACTTTTTGAAATAGGAATTTGTTTTAAAAACTGTTTAAAAAACTCTGTATCCTACTGTTCTCCAAATCAATTAAAATAATTCCAACAAGCATCTATATATGGTGTTCTAAATTTTTCCCTGATTTGATTATTCTTATCGGTGACAGTGCTTTATTCAAGTTGACATCGAAGCAACGGTGCTCAAGTACACATAGCTGTACATGCTTGTGTGGGGGTTGAGAGAGGCTGACTTCTTTGCTAGGGACGGGGCTACAGTGTGAACTAGCCAGTCTCTCTTCTCCTACAGCATAGCATTCCAACACAGTTTTTTTCATAATGCTACTGTGTCATCAAACCGAACTGTAATCAGTTTGCTTAACTGATCGTCAACTGGAGAGAGTTAAACCAAGAAGGGCCCCTAAAGGAGGAAACGGTCAGAGGAAGGAGCCAGGCATGAAGTTAGTCTGGAATCTGTGCCTTGATCTCCCCCTTGCACTGTGAGCTAGCGAAATCGGGTGTGGGCTCAATGCTTAAGAGTTTGTATACACATTATTAATGCATGAAGAGTAAAACACGTGAAAACAATCTTTATTTTAACTAAACTCAGATTATACCATAGCTCAATCAATGACCTGGGGAAAAAGGCATTTTCCAATCTTTTCAGTTGTGTTCTGCTTCCTTTGATTCCCACCCTCTCGGCAATCAAGGTTTATCTCTTATCCCCGATTTATTAATATTGATATTCTATCTCCTTTTCTTAGCTCCACAAGCATTTTTTAAGTCTACTCCTTTCTCAATTCACCTCTCCTTAATGAGGGCTGCCTTGATCTGCCATGTTTTATCCCCAAACTCTGTGAACCTCATGCCTGTATCATCTGCCACCACTTTCTCACAATGTGCTGATGACTACACCTCCCTGCACTCTGGTGTCCGCGCACACTGCATTATTCAACTGGCTTTCTCAGAAGACTACTTCTAATTGCCAAGTTCAAGGACTGACTCTGTGTCCACCGCTCTGCCTAAATGCCATAGCACCCAACATGCCTTCTCAGGCGAGAGCTACACACTTAGTGAAACTCCGCTTTGTTCTTCTCTCTAGTCAGATAATGATGACCGTCTCCTCTCCTCCTGTTTCCTCTACCTCACTGGTCCCTTTTGCTTTCTACTTTGCTCTCTGTGTCCTAGTCAAATTCAAAATGTGGGATCTCACTTCCTCCTCGCCGCGCGCCCTCCTCCGCCCTGCGCCCCCCCACCCCGCAACCTCCAACCGCTGATAATGGAGCAGCTGCGCGCTCTGCAGCTCAGCCGCCTCAGGCCACCTGGAGCTGGTTTCCTGTCCTAACTTTCTGAACATTTCTCCTGGATCAGCATGACTCGAGCCCCTGCTCTCCAAGGCAAGGTGCTTCCAAACTCTTCAAGTGTCATTCTCTTCTAGCTGTTTACATGTCGGCGATGAGTTACATACTCAACATTGCTGGGAAAAGATGCTTTCTACTTTCCCGCGCGCATCCCAGGGAAAAGCTATGCTGTCCCGGGAGCTCTGTCTCCCTTCGTCTCCGCCTCACTCTCTCCAGTAGTACATGCCCAGGAAGTACTTGCGGAGTGAATGAATGTACAGGTGGACGCCGAAAAAATCTGACCACTGGAATATTTTATATCTTTCAATAACTAGCTCAAAGTCTACTTCATCTTGAAGCCTTCCCTGACCTCTGCATTTTGATTTATTGCATTCTCACTCTTTTGGACCCCCCTAGCACTTCTTTCGTAACGCGTGTTTTATCTTATGCTTTAAGCATGTTGTGCAAACGTCTTAGTGTCCCTACCAGCTGTTTCAGACATGCTCTGTGAGAACAAGCATGGTCATACAGAGTATGTGGAAGTCCCCTGGTGCTCTGAACATAATTCCTTGTGTAAACCAACAGCTCAATACCCCCGTGTTGAGTTTATTTTAGTTCAAGGACTAAAACACTTGCAGTGGAAATCGCACAGTTCCTGCTTCTCGTAGGTTTGCCGAATGTCCTTTTGTGCCATTAGCTCAGGGTGTGGTGCTTCTCAGTCACCTAGTTGTGCAGAATTTCATTTTCTTTATAAATGGGGTTAATAATATTTATCTAATGGGTGGACTCAGAGGATTCTTTAATTAATGATGAAGCACATGCCAAGACCCTTAGAGGAAATAAAAAGATAAACAATGTTATATCTCTTATTACTGTAGATAGCCATTATACAACTCTCCTGTAAACAGGAACCGAAAACAATTTTAAGCCAAGCTGATAGTTTCAGAAGATGCAGCTAGGGGTTACCACAGTTGAACTAACATAAACATGTCGGCCAAAATTATTCTTCTCTGTTGCTATTAATGCGGGACAGGAGGAGTTTGCGGAGTCTCGGTTTCTCCCTCTGTTTAATGAAGACACCCACGAGATAACCTCTACGGCCCTTACTAGCTCCAGCATTCTCGGCAAATCTCTGGCTTTATTAACATCTCAAATCTCTAACTGCATGGTCCTCCATGTTTTCATATAACTGTGTCACTGTCTCTGCTTTCTCCTCAGCATTCTTTTTGGGCCAAAGAGTTGAGGGACAAGTGTAGGGTTTTTTTTTTGTTGTTGTTTTTTTTTAATCAC
Source organism: Mormoops blainvillei (assembly GCA_004026545.1). Classification (NCBI taxonomy): domain Eukaryota; kingdom Metazoa; phylum Chordata; class Mammalia; order Chiroptera; family Mormoopidae; genus Mormoops; species Mormoops blainvillei. The sequence continues at coordinate 19,934 of PVJD01009513.1, forward strand.
TTGATGGTAGAAGGCTATGTAAAATCTTGCAGGGAACTTGAAATTGGCAAATCTAAGCTTTTGAATCTTGGTGTCCCAGAAACATTTTTTAGCTCAGGGTAGAGAATAATCAGAAAATAATCAGGCGTATTCTACCGCACAAGCTAATCAGGGTTTCTCACAAATAGAAATGGAAGTTTCTGATCAGCATGTCCCCTGGGGCTCAACATAGTGCTTATCAATGTCTTCCTAGGAGGATTTCAGAAGCAAAGCAGCTCTGGGAGGGTGGCAGGCATTTGGCAACAAACCAAATAGTGCTCTTTCTTGGAGGAAGCTTACGGAATAGATATTCTGAATGCCTGATTGAACCCTGAGAGTTGGTGCGAAGAGATTGTCATAGAAAACTCCTTCATTGGCCCTGGCTGGCATGGTTAAGTGGATTGAGCTCAGGCCTGTGAACCAAAGGGTTGCTGGTTCGATTCCCAGTCAGGGCACATGCCTGGGTTGTGGGCCAGGTCCCCAGTACAGGGGTGCGTGAGAGGCAACCACACACTGATGTTTCTCTCCCTCTCTTTCTCCCTCCCTCCCCCTCTCGAAAAATAAATAAATAAATAAACTCTTAAAAAAAAAAAGAAGGAAACTCCTTTATTGGCTCCTTCTGCCTGACTTGAGAGCTCAGAATGGCTTTCAAAAATCAGGGCCACTGGGGTATAGGGCTGTGTAGCTTTCTCTTTGATGTCCAGGTCAACACTGTTCTCAGAAGCCATGTCCTACTGTCCTCAAGATTTGTCAGGATGGTTTAAAAAAAAAGTATTGTGATAAGAATAGCATAAATGCATTCTCTTACCATTTTTGAGGTGTGCAGAGCAGTACTGTTAACTGCAAGCACGTGGTAGTACAGCAGGCCTCTAGAACTTTTTCATCTTTCACAACTGAAACTCTCTATCCATTGAACAACCCCTACGTCTCCCCCCAGCCCATGGCAACCACCATTCCATTTTCTGTGTCTAGAAGTTTGACTACCTTTGATACCTCAGACAAGTGGGATCATGTAGCACTTGTCTTTCTGACTGGCTTGTTTCACTTAGCATAATGTCCTCAAGGTTCATCCATGTTGTAGTGTATGAAAGAATTTCTTTTTGAAAGGTTTTACCCACACAATTCTTGTATTTTTAGTGCCTATAGTTGATGATCTGTTTATTTGCCAGGAGAGAGAGAAACTTCACTGACATATTTAGAGAAAAGAATTACTCTCCCAGATCAATGCCAGTTTGGATCTCATGGTCCATGAAACAAGCTTTAAGAGGCTTTAAAAACATACCTAGGTCATATTAAAATGACATCACAGTACTTTAGAGAAAGTAACACACTACACTAAAGAAAAAAGAGTAAACAGAAAACACAGCCCCCTCTTCTTACTCAACAACACCATATTTTCAGTGACAAAAATGAACTGTTAGCTGCAGAATTATTCGGAGACAAACAACATCTTCAAGAGGTCATCAGGTGGTTGGTGTATGATTCCATAAGAACTCGGTGCCTGTGAATACCCTTGTAATCATACAACAGACACAATAAAAATATAGAGCTTAGCACTAAATGCGGAACACTGCAGGGTTCACTTCCTGACCTTATCCTTTTGCCATGGAAGGTTCAGAAGGATAAAAAGCATGGTTTCAGGCTAAGGTGTGAATACCACTTTACCAATTACTCCTTGGTTTTGAACCACCTCTCTGAGCCTCGGTTTCCTCATCTGTAAAATAAATGTCACATCTGTTTCATAGGGTTGTAGGGGGAGGAGATGTGGTCAAATAAGTAGTGGGTCACGCTCCTGACCTGGCACAGGTCCTACCGCAAATACACACCCTATAAATAAACATCTGACCGGGACCCTCCCTCACACTTGGGCTGCTAGCTCTTCCAACCCTTGTTGAAATATCAAGACATCCTGAAGACCTGTCCTCTGTTCTACAAAACACTGGTTTCTAAGAGCTAGATAAGGGGTTGACTCTTTGCTTTACAGAAGGAGTCTTTGATTGACAATAAGATGAATGGCTCCTGAATTTCAACACCTCCCTGGTCTGTTTGTAAACCCTGCTCCGTTTGAGCTTCGGGTAATCCCATCCTGAAAAGATCCCATTATAGGGCAGGTTCCTCTAACACTTATAAAAGCAACGCAATTTCTCACATTTTTGTTTCCCTACATGTTTTTAAGATGACAGTGACTGGGTAAATTGCACTATGCAATTTGTCTTACAGAGCTTTGAAACAAAATAGAAATTAGGGCAGCCTGACCTCCCATGTAAGTTATTTCCATATAGCCTCGTCCCATCATAAAGAAAAAAAAAATCGTCATAAAACCTGAGCAATTGTGAATTCCTACAGGATTAAAAATGTGATATTTACATTGTGTATAATTAAATCTCCTAGTGACACAAGCTGGTACCTATTCTTTTTGCCAAAAATTGAAACAAGCAGCCAGTGCACGGAGTCCTTTCGACTTTCTCCCGTGCTGCCTTCCACGTTGGCCCAGAGTCAGGCCTCTGAGGCGCATAAACACACACGGATGTTCTTCCAGCTTCGCTTCTGAGGTTTCTGAAGCAGGTGATCATTAATGCAAATTTATGGGCTATTACAGAACTTTAAAAAAATGTGTTGTGGTTGAATAAAAACCATCGGCTTTTCACACTTGCTTTTTAATTACCAAATATGTAAAAAGGAAAGTTACAGATTTAGCTGCACTGGCTTCTAGAAATGGTACCGAGCGAAACATTCCTTGATGAAAACAAACCAAAAAAATTTCCTGAAGGAGGGTGATTTCTTTGGCAAAAATGTAGATTTCCTATATTTAAAAAAGCTGTATAAGGATCTAAAGCAAGCACTGTGTCAAAGAAGGGTGTGTTGTTAATACTGCTGTCGGGGCCTGGGTGGGGGGTGGCAGAGCCCATAGGCTCTGGTTGGCCCGTTGGGGTGTGCATGTGTGTATGTGACAGGATTGCTGGAAACTTCTCTCCTGCACCTTCCCTAAAAATTTTGGTTAAACTGAAAGAGAGCAAAGAGCTCAGAATACTATTAGTTCCTGTTTAAATTTAAAGTGAGGACTAAGCTAAACACGGTTTTATGAAAGGAGTATTTTTAGGAATGAATGGGTTAGTCAGTCAGTCCATGAGAAGGAGATTTTAAACAAGCCATTGCTACATCTCACTAAAGAAATATGTCTGCAGTGGAGATCTTTGCTTTCTTAGAAAATACATTTTTGGTGTTGTTTTAAATGATTCTATATTCATCACAGTTAACGTTTCTCCTGTCTTGCTATCCCAGCATGGCCAGTTCTTTTCATTTATAATAAACACGCACAGTTGTAACTTGGCCCTTTGTGATTTTTCCTACATATTTTCTTTTTAGATCAGCACAAAAAATTCAAAAGTCTTTTTATTTTATTAAAATGAAAGGTCAGTTAAGGAAATAGCAAAAGCAGATATATTTTTTCATGTTAATAACCAGATCACCTCTTTTTATTTTGCTTTAGTAAATGCACTATTTCTTTGGTCATTTATTTTTCTGACCCAAAGATTAAGAAAAGCTGATCATTAAAAAAAATCATTCACTGTCACTCTGCTTAGCTTGCACTTTAATTTTAAGAAATCCATTTTTCTGGGATTTCTTTCAGGCTGAAAACATTTCACCTAATCTGTTTGCATTTTTAATAACAGTAAAATAAGCAAACCCTCTGATAACAGCGTTTAGCATTAATTTTTAATAACCTCAAGCCTTTTAAGTTGCCCTTTGTATCTTGGTGGGGAAAAGAACTTTCTATAGGAAATTAATCAGAAAATAAATTTAGTTCTGAAGCCTTCCTTCCTCTTGGGGCCTATCAGGCAGTGGATGACATGGACCGCCAAATGTTTCTGGGCTTGCTTCCTCAGAACCATGCCACCAAGCCCAAGAGCCAAGATGCTGGTTTAAAATTTTCTTTTAGTAATAGTTCCCCGCTCTTCATGGCAGAATTTCCCTTGGCTCCAGAGTGGTGAGCTCGCCCGAAAAACAGCCTTTATGATCAATTGCCACCAGCCCAAGGGGCTCTGGAATTATCTGTTGGGCCTCTGTAAAGAGCTGAGCACAGCAATATTTATCCTTCACACTCTTTCACCGAGGTCATGAAAATTTATTGAATACTTATTTCACGCCAAACTTTGTGCAGGGCACTAGGGGGCAGAGCAGTGACCAGTTCAGCCCTGGCCTAATCAGCATAGCTGTGGGGACACATGTAGGCTTAGAGACATTCTTTGTAAAGTACCCCTCTGACGCTTTAAGTGCCTGGACATGTTCTGGAGCGTCTTCACTCCCCCACCCCCATCCTGCTGCCCCACGCCTGACTGTTCTGGCTTCGCAGTCCTCTTCTGAAAAATGAAATCAAGGCTTGCGCATTGCATTGTCGTGAGGATCAAATGGACGATGCTTGATACCATGTGTGGCACAAAGCACACTTATCAAAGGTGACTATTCTTATTGTCGTTTGCGATAATGGCAATAATTCAAAGGTAATAACTATCATTTATTTTCTGTTACATATTTATACGATAGGCTCTCTGCTAGGCATTGTTAGGTATATTATCTGTAATTTTCTCAACAATCTTCCTAGATGCAGGTGGTCATTTAAGTCCAGAGAATTAAAGTAGCTTGCCTAGGGATGTCCAGGGATGTCCAGCTACTGGAACAGCGAAGTCTCCTACGTCACTGAAGGGACTATCCCCTCAGTGGACTACACAATAAAAAAGTGGCTTATGGCTTGATGATCTACTCCTTGCTTGGGGAATGCTGGGGTGGGATTCCCTCACACAGATTTCCAGGAACCATGCCCAGGTCCTCAACCCTAATGCCAGCAATGGTGGGCAGCTGTCTGAGGTCGTCTCGGGCAGATCTGTCCACCCCACCATCCCACTGCTTTGTGCTATGAGACCCACACAGGCGACAGGGAAGATCATGAGAAAGCCATCTCTTGAGCACAGAGAATCCAACCAATGCCATCTAGGTCATGGGACCTGGAAAAAGACTTTGGCATTTCTGGGCACCACTCCCCCACATAAAACGAGAAGAGCTGTTGCTACGATGTTTCTTCTCTAGATAAGGAAGTGAAGGTAAGTGTTGAGTGCTTTTGAGCTTTACGTAGGGTAACCCGTTTAATCCTCCCAGTGACTCTCTGAGAACAAAAAATTGTTATCTATGATTCTACCCAAGGTTGTCCAGCTACTCAATGGTGGAGTCAGCGCAGAAACCTAAGTCTGTCCAAATCCAAATCTCAAGATTTTTTCACGTGACCACAACGTTGCTGGGTTTATGATCATTTCCCAATGACTTGGGCATCTTCCACGTTCCATTGACGACAACAGATTATCTGTTGCCATATGTATTCTGAAACAGATGCCGTCCAATCTTAAAGGCCTTCCCTGTAACGGCCGAGGTTCATGTGAGAGGTGATGAAGAGTCACTGCTCTATGACTTACTGCCACCTATTTCATTCGTGTCTTTGAACCTGGATCGTCCCAGCTCTCTTTTTATCTCTGCTTTTCACATGGCAGTGGAAATGCAAGGTGGCTTTGGGCCTGATTGCCTGGAACTCAACAAAGCTCTCCTTCTAACTTTGTGTTACTGAGCAGGCGGAAGATTATCCAACTGCAAACGTTTTTCATGCACCTCCCTATCCAAACCTAAATACGTGCACAGCCACACTCTTGTTGCTGGCAGTTTTGCTGAAGTGGAGTTTGTAATTAAAAATCCTCCCTGGCTTCCATAGTTTCTCTCCTGTGGAAGCTACATGTTTCAAGTAGTTATTATGCTTAACGCAGCAACTGTAAAATGGAAATTTAAAAATTAAGGACTGGATGCCAAAACGGAAACAAATACCAATAAATATTCTTCTGTTATTCTTAAACACAATGGCCTTTGATAGCCGGGTCTTCCAGCATTTTGTGTGTGTGTTTGAAAACATCACTCACTGATCCAACTTACACCTGATGTAATTATTCCCCATCCAGCCTTTCTGAGATCATAAAAATAACAAGATTATTCCACCAAAGGCAAATAATACTTAGAAACAATTAGGAAAAACTAATGAAAGGAATAATTAAATGTATCTTAAATAAGAATATATCAACACATTTGTGTCTGGAATGAATATCGTTTCTTGAGCAGAGTTCTGACTGATGTCAGCACGAATCTTTATTCAGCCAGATTCTCAGCCAACTGCCAAAACATTTTCCCCCTGTAGGATTGTAAAATAAAAGTACATTCCGGTTCCCACCAGATATGATAGTGTTTCCCATTACCATATTTAGGCTTTTGCATTTCAATAATACAGCAGGGAAACAATTCTTGAAGTACTGCTCATTTTCAGCACTTCCCGTGTCAGTAATCCCCGCGGCCGGCATTTATATCCGCCTGGTTACTCCTCCCAAATGTGTTAATAGCATTTTGAAAAATCCCATTTTAACTCATCGATGTTTCTTTTTTAAACAAAAGGGAATCTATGTGGGTGGGAGAGGGTATTCTACAAATTCCGCTTGGGGATGGGATGGCTGTGGGCCATCCATCTTTCAGGAGTGGAGAGTATTGTTTAGGTTGACATGTATATATGCGGGGAAAAATAAAAGCTCCTCATTTTCCAGGTTTTACTCTGGATGTTTCCACCTGTTGGGAGCTGTCCACACTCCTCCTGCTTTACTTTAAGTTTGTCATTTTGGCTAGAGACAGAAACAATTCTCTGGTAAAGGAAATCATTTCTCGAAATAAAAGCTTTTCAGGTATGGAAAACCTTTCCTTCTTTGTCAAATTTCAATATTTCCTGACACAATTAATGACAAAATATTAAAGATGGTTATTAGTTAAGGGTAAAATATATTAATAATAAATGTCTAATGTCACGCAATTACATATGACCTCATTTTTCTTTTTTTTTTTTCCCACAGCAATTCACTTGTATAACACAAAACAGTTACTGCTGCCCTCTCTAGAGGAAAATCAGTTCCGAGAGGTTTACATTATAAATGTAAGTGTAGCGGTGTTAGAAACAGAACTCTCTTCTCTTTGGCTCAGGATTCTATATTTCTATTATATTGGCCCTGGCCCCTTTGGCCACCTTGTCTGGTGGAATGAGTTTACAGTCAGAGAAAACTCTGGTCTCTTTCACCTGTGCTACATGCTATGCTACGTGCTGCCTGCAAAATGTTTCTGCTTATCCCCGCTTCAGACACATTGTTGGATTCTGTTCCGTGGCTCTTTGTAGTTGAGCAACCCATGAATTAGGAGTAAAGTGATGTGTGTCAATTGCAGGCCAGAGCTGTTAATTACTGGTAGGAGACCTTATGAAACAATTTTGTTTTTCTTCTACGTTCACAATTGTCAACATGCAAGATGATGACTACGCTGTCAGTGTGAGTTCTAGAGTAAGAGACAGGGAGGTAAGCCGGAGCGAAGGACAAAAGAAGCAAACAGCTAGAACAGGAACAGGCTCACAGAAATGGAGGTCACATGGAGGGTTATCAGTGGGGAGGGGCTTGGGGAGAAAGGGAGAAAAGGTACAGGGAATAAGAAGCATAAATGGTGGGCACAAAATAGACAGGGAGAGCTTAAGAATAGTATAGGAAATGGAGAAGCCAAAGAACTTATATGTACACCCCATGGACATGAACTAAGGGGGGGAATGCTGATGGGAGGGAGGGTGCAGTGTGGAGGAGAAAAAGCAGAGAAAAAAATGGGACAACTATAATAGCATAAGAAATAAAATACATTTTAAAAAATGGAGAAAATTAAAGAATTTAGAATAGCACCTGAACCATATGAACACTTGATAAATAGTGTGAGAGACCATGACAACGAGGATGATGGCGAGGGTGCTGTCGATGGTGTTGGTGGCAATGAGGACGGTGGTGGGGACAAGAAGGGTAGTGGCAGTGATGACGGTGAGTATGCTTCTCCCTTGTCCGTTTTGGTAAAATAACAATGATAATAGATTCCAGTCATTTGATGTCTACTGTGTGCCAGGAAGCAACCCTGATGGGCACTCTCTATAAATTGTGTTTGATCGTTGATAACCCCTATATTCTAGTTGAGAAGACTGACGCTCAGGCTGGTTAAGTAACTGGCCTCAGGTCACAGCCTCGTAAAAGAGAATTTGAATCTGTCTTCGATCCATACTTTTTTCTCTATACCACACTGCACACATTGCCGCTACATCTCAGGGGCATTTTAGGCATTTTAAATAGGTTAAATAAACAAACATATAAACAGAAAAAATTTTTAAAAAAGAGAAAAAATCACATTATTAAGTGGGGACACAAATCTATATCTATCTTTGACTATTACCGTAATGATTTTCTTGACCCATTCACTATGTCCCCACTAGTATCTATGGCAAATTTGTGCAATTTATAATAAATCCCAGCACCAAGGTATACAAAGTCTGTCAAGAAAAAGTCCAGCCCTTGTTAATATAACAAAAATGGTTTGCATGACATCGATGTAACCTGGCAGCCAAGGAGAGCGGACTGGAATGCGTATGCGTGAACAACGACAACTTCACTGTACTAGCCAGTGGGGGTGGTAGACACCATTGAGAGAGCATGTATGCTGTGTGGTCATCACATTCAAAATGACTGAGTGAGTAGAGCAATGAATCTGTATCAAATTTTGTGTTAAGCTTAAACATTCCTCTATGGAAACTGGAAACTATACTGATGATTCAGAAGACCACAGCTATGGGCAACTGGTGATTGGCAGCTTCATCACGGCAATGAACCTGCTCATGCATCACATCTTGTGCAGAGTTTTTTGGTGGAACATCAAATTACCCAGGTGACTCAGCCCCCTACAGCTCAGATTTGGTGACCTGTGACTTCTGGCTTTTCCCAAAATCAAAATCACCTTTGAAAGGGAATAGATTTCAGATCATCCATGAGATTCAGGAAAATATGACGGGCAGCTGATGGCAATTAGGAGAACTGTATGAGGTTCCAAGGTGCCTACTTTGAAGGGGACTGAGGCATCACTGTCCAATGTACAATGTTTCTTATATCTTGTATCTTCTTCAATAAATGTCTCTATTTTTCATAGTACATGGCTGGATACCTTCTGGACAGACCTCATCCACAGATCAGAGTGTCACCTGGGTTTCGGGCCCCCTAGCCTTCTTGGCTTGGTGCCTCGTGCAATGATTCATTTAATTTAAACCAGGCAATAGCATATTTGGCTCTAATTCCTTTTGAAATTATTTTTCCTTCATGTGAAGTAAGGATTACACATGCTAACAATCTTCTTTCTGCTGACTTTGAAACCACTGATTTTTTTTTAAACAGAAGTATTTATACATTACCTTTCTGTTTGCAAAGACTTTCTCCCAAAATGGTAATAACTATAATTATACTTCACTGACAATGTTGACGTGAGCATCATTGAGATAATGTATATGCTAATAATGCTTTGTTAACTACAAACCCCTCCACATGGTTAGATATCAGTATCTCTTCTAACAACTATATTTATTTCAGGGAGACAGGTAAATAATTCACCATTTTACTGATATGGAAGTCGTGGGTCTAAGAGATATAGGGACTTGCCCAGAATACTCAGTGTGCTGTAAAGCCAGCCCGAGTCTTCAGATTCCAGGCCCATTTTGTCTTCATTTTTGCAAGGGCTGGAGAAAAGCTGGTGTTTTAGAAGCACTCTAGCAACTGAGTGGGTCCAGGAGCCATGAACAGTGCGATCCTTTGGGCTTTCTGCATCTTCAGTAGGTTTTTGCATTGTGGGAGGTGTCATCTTTGCTGATTGATTTATTATTTATCTCAGTGGAAAAATTTGCAAGAAATGGTCTCCTTTGGAGAAAGGATTAGAGTCCAGAAAGCCCATGCCGTAGGTAAGAAGCCACTACTCAGCGAGAGGAGAGCACTACAGTGCATTTGTTTGCTTCTCTAGACCTGAGTTGAACTTCACAGCAGAGCGGTGATGCTTAGACAGGAGGCCCAGCGCTTCTTTTCACCCCGTACACTGCGTCTTCACTTCAGAACCTGACTCTCATGAAGTACAAATTATTTATGTATATAAATTTGCTCTAAGCTAAGTCAATTTAAGTAAATATTGTATGAGTCCGCTTCACTGTACGCTGTGTTGTTTTTTCTCTATAACAATGGTGAGAAGCTACTGGTCACCTAAGCACAAATGTTGGGCAGTCGAGTGGCGTCATGTTTGAACGAGCAGCGACGGGGGTGGCGAGGGAGCCCGTCTCTCATGGGAAATTGGAACAAAAACTAAGAACAAAGGTGCCAGAATTAAAAACACAGTGCAAGGCTGAATATTATTACTTCGCAGCATGTGTGGAGGGTTGGGGGTGGGTAGTACCAGAACTTGGACACTGGAAAGACAAAGGAGTTGATTCTTGTCGTTTGTGGTATTTACAGTCTATAAGGTCACTGGGAACACTGAATGAATAAACGCTGAAGAACTCATTGGTCTTAAGGGAAATATAGGGCTTGGTTCTTGAGAGCCTCTAGTCAACCAATCAATACACGGCCTTTTTAATGTATGCATATTTATGGGTGATACTAATGATATATATAAGTGTGTGTGCATTATATATACCTTATGATATACAGATATCTGCCTTAATGATATACAGATATCATTAACATTAGACTCATGGCCAACACTATAGCTCATACCTAAATGAAGCTATCTAACACACGCATTTCCGCCGCAAGGCATATCACACCCTTCTTCCACTTAGGAACGCTAGGCAGCACTTCAGCCTTAAGCTTCAGGGCCACTTTAAACAACAACATCACCAAAAAAGCACAAAATGGGGCACTAGATAGACTGCAAAAAAAGGGTTTATTTACAATCTGAGAGCTGACCGAAACAAGAGGGCAGAGTGTCACGTTGCTTGACCTCTGTGGGGAGCATGCGTGTGGGATGACTCAAATTTCTGCTGCTCTGTGCACACCTACAGGAAAAAGAGCTCCAAGTACTGACTTTGGGGTTATAAATAAACTTCAGTGAGTAGGTAAATTCAGAAATTTGAATTGGTGATTAATCGGGAGCCACTGTATTAAGGGTGGGATCCTGGCTCTGCGACTTCTTAGCTTGGCCAAGTTGTTCAGGCTTTCTGAGCCATGGTTTCTTCATATATATAAAACCGTGGTGCTACTAATTGTTTTTTAGAGTAGTGTATATGATAATGGGTGTAAGACACATGGTATAAAGTGGAAGTTTAATAAATAATAGCTTATTATTTTCATCACGGATCTAACACAGGGAGGAAAAAAACATCTTGGCAGGATAGGAAAATTATAGGTGTGCCAGAAGAGATCTGGTTTCAGATCCGGGTTTCATCACTTAGTAGCTGTATGAACTTGGACAAGTTATGTTTTATTAGAGAAAATTTTCTGCTCTGTAAAAGGAGCTCGATCACATCGAACTTGCAGTGAGGTCCAGGTGTGTAAGCGTGAACATTAAATCGGAAATGTGAATGTCCTGGCATATAATAACCTCAGGAAAATTCAGTCAGTTGCATTCTCTGCACCCCCATATTATTTCACTATCAAGTAGAATTTTTACCCATCTGTAGTAGATATTTACAAATTTTAAATAAGAGACCCTTTGAACTTGTTTGATGCTACGTAATATCATTCAAAATAAACAATCAAAGGCTACAGGGCATTCATGGGCACATGACTACCTATATCGCCGTCTTTTCCCCCCTTCCATGTAAAGAATAAGAAAAAAAAGAAACCTTATATAATTTTGTACTGATTTTTACAAACAAGCTTTGGGAATTACAATGTAAAAGAGAAAAACAGGACTACTCTTCTTAAAACTTTAACAAATTTACTTCCTTTTAAAGATTTCTTAGTACAGTCGGTGAAGGACACTTGACCAGTTAGAGAGACTATTGTGACATTTGATAGGAGGGGACAATTTCACATGGATTACACAGGAGTCAATGACAGTAACTAAGATGGGGAGGGATCGCTAAGGTGACACCGAGGTCAGGATACAGCTGAGCACAGGTGGCAAGCAGATTAGTGATAAACTGATTTTAAAACAAACGAGGAGAATTAAGAAACAAATGAAATGAAGGATCGTTAGAAAATACCGTCTTTGGAACTTTTCTCTATTCGATGTTTCTTGATTTTAATGCATAGTGCAATTCTGTAACACCTGTCAAATACATAGATCCAGGGGCAGGTTAAGGTAGCGGTCCCCAACGTTTTGGGGACCAGAGACCAGTTTTGTGGAAGACAATTTTTTCCACAGACCGGGGTTGGGAGGATGGTTTGGGGGTGATTCAAGTACCTCATATTCAAGCTCACCTCCTGCTTGTGGCCCAGGTCCTAATAGGCCAGGACCAGTAGGGGTCCATGGCCCTGAGGTTGGGAACCCTGGGTTAAGCCACTCAATGGCTGTTTAAATAATGCCAGTGAACTAGTTTTTAATCATACCCTTGACTATTACCCATTTTAAACTTGTGCTCTAAAGCTTCGTTGTAGAAGCTTTTCTTGTTAGTCACAATATCTTAAGTATTGTTAGTCTCTGTCAAAAATCCTTCATTTTTTTCCCCCCAGGAACATAAACTGAGAATTTAACAATCTGCTTTGCAGAAATTTTCAGTGAACGCATACAGGAGTTCAGAGTCAAACATATGGGATTCAAGCACGATCCTGTCATATAAAATTAGTTTAAAAGTAGAACTGAAATGCGATATCTCTGCTCTCTGTGCATGTGAGCACGTGCACGCGGATCTCTGATAATGCCTTTTACGTTTCAGGCCCAAACATTGTTAAGTGATTTCTGATTGAAATGTCAGTTTCCATAAAAAATAACTTGGCTGGGGGATTTTTTTTCTGCCCTCATGGTTTCAAAAAGGTAAATTTCAGTGATTTTAGTGCAGTTTTATTAGTTTTATTGGATTATTACTTCCTTTTGAAGACCAACATTTTGCTTATTTTTAAAAATGATTGCTTTACTTCCAGAAAAGTATTCAGGAATCAATCCTTACATAAAGCCAAGAATATTTAAGTGGTGAATAGTATATGATTCCCCTCACCAGGTCAAGTCATTCAGCTATTTATGGATAGCTGAATGAAACATTTTTAAACAAAACATTTCTGTGCGGTTCACCCAGAGAAACTCCCACAGAATGGTAGGCACCAGATAATACTGTACTTGTTTTAAGAAAAATTTTAAGCTAAAGTCATCTTGCCCTTGCATGATACAAAACGATGAGTCTTAATCAAACACTCATGTAAGTGTGCCTGTAGGAGCCTGTTACGGGTTGAGCTGTATCCCTTCCCCTCGCTCCCAATTCTTTGGTTGAAATCCTAATCCCCAGTGCCTCAGAAGGGAAACTTATTTGGAAATAGGTTTCTTGCGGATGTAACTACAAAAAATGAGGGCATACTGGAGGAGGGTGGACCCCTAATCCAATATGACAGGTGTCCTTATGCACCGGGAGACTTGGACACAGACACGCGCCCTGGGTATCACCATGGAAGGACTGCGGTCATGTCGCCATAACCCAAGGGGCTACTAGAAGCTGAGAGAGAAAGGCCTGGCCTGGACACTTCCCTAGCACCTTTAGAAGGAGTGTGACCCTGCTGATGGCCCCTTATCTCAGACCTCTAGCGTGCACAATGGTGAGAGAATACATTTCTGTAGTTTAAGCCTCTCAGTTAGTGGCAGAGCTGGAAAACTAATACAGAGTCTTTTTGGAAAATATATATTGGCTCTTTTCCTCTCCTTTGCTGTCTATAATAACACTGAAGTGGCTTGCTTGGCAATGAACAGGCACATGACTTCAAGCCTTAAACTTCCTCAAAAGAATGCTCATATTCCTCCTTTCAGATCTGGTCTCTAAATCCTATGTCTCTCACTTTTTAGTAGGTAGTACGGAATGTCTGAACGAGTGGGGCTTTTGGAGATGGCTGGTAATGGTCCTCACGTAGCTGAGAAGGTAACGCAGTTGGAACCTAAGAACGTGGCAGTATTTCTTTGCCCTTGCGTCCAGGGAAGGGAAGGCACTCTGAGGCCAGCTGATGATCAGTCTCCATGATTCACCTCTGGAGAATTCACCCAGGAATTCATCTGACTGTTAGTGGGATGGCACACCCTCCCTTCTGTGGCTCTGACTCATTGGTAGTGGGTCTAACTGTACCGAACACTGACTTAGTGTGTCTTCCATTCCTCTTCGGAATTATATTCTAATATCTAGTATTTCAGCTCACGTGAAGGCATTTGTGGGGACTGCTACAGACTGAATGTTTGTGGCCGCTCAAAATTCCTATGTTGAAACTCTGACTCCCAAGGCCTTGGTAGCAGAAGGTGGGATCTCTGGGAGGTAGTTCAGCCATGAGAGTGGATCATCGACGGGATTCGTGCCCTTAGAAAGGAGAGCTCCCTGGGCCCTTCTCACATACATACAAGGAGCACGAGGAGCAGATGGCCATCTGTGAAGCGGGAAGCAGGCCTCCACCAGACACCGAATCTGCCTGTGCCTTCATCTTGGACTTGAAAGCTTCCAAAATGGTGAGACATAAATTCCCGGCATTTAAAAGCCACCCACGCTATGGTATTCTGTTCTAGCAGTATAAACTGACTAAGGCAGGGTCCAATACCTTTTGAAACCTGCCAAGCACAGGATGTTGAGGATAATTTGGGCAGTCAAGTTTCCTGAGTGGCCAGGGAATGGTCCTGCTACTCTTAGGAGGTAAACAGGAGAGCACACCAGCTACGAGTGTGTCATGTGTGCCCGGCCCGGGGCAGGACCCTTGATAGTTACTAAGTCCTTCACAACAAGCCTGTGAGGGGAATATTATCTGCCTTTTGTAAAGGAGGAAATAGTGGCTCAAGGTCAGATAACTAGTAAATGTTATCACAGGTTTCCAAAGCCCAAGCTTTTACTCATTACACAATGTCTATATTTCTGCTTAAAAAAATAGAATTCTACAGGACATGCTATTATTAGTATCCCTGTTGTCTTTGTTACTCTATTGCCCCCAAACATATTAGGTAAGGGAAGCTAAAGACCACACACACACACACACACACACACACACCCCATATAATGTTTCTGCTACATGATAACGTATCTGAACTGATTCAGGCAATGGGGATACTTATCTCCTAACCTTTTGTTTATGATTACATATTTTAAATTAGGAATTTTTAAACGCTGTACAGTAGTGTTTCTCCCAGCATCTTCCAGAGTGACCACCTGCCTCAGGTGGGGTGCTTATGAAGAAATACGAAGTCCAGAAATCTACCCCAGACTATCTGAGGTGGAATGGCCAGGGGATGGATGAAATTTTTAAAGAGTACCCCTGCAGGTGATCCATATGCAAATTGCGGTTTGAGAGCTCCTGCTGTAAAGGTTGGGGAACCAAAGATCTCTCAGGGAAATTCTTTGCCTCTGGCACACTGAGCTTCTCAATGTAGAGCTCATATTAGGCTCCGTTGTTACCAAGGGCTGTAGCGGGTGCAGAAGCCTGGAGGTACGGGAGGGTCACAAAAAGGACACAACTTCTGCAAGGCTCACATCAGAGAGGAAGAGTTGCAAACTTTGTACGAAACAGTTTAACAAGCATATCTGAGCTCACCTTAGAGGTGAGAGCTGTGGCTGTAGAATAATGCGGTGCAATGGGATTCTGAACGTCTTTGTCAAAGAAAATGTCCTGACAGTCCAAAACAAATCCTGTCATCATTGTCACTTCCAGCTCATGAAAGATGTAGCTTTGAGTTGTTGCTTCTCTATTATTTACCCAAGGTGCGCATTGGGTACCATGGGAATGGATGGTTTGATTTTGATTTGTATGAAGTGAAAGAACAGAACCGACTACCTAAGTTTTAAATGACCTACCAGCTATGTTGTCTAGCTTAACAGGACTAACCTCTTCCATTTTTACAAGAGGAAGAAAGTGCTGGTAGTCTGAAGGATTGCTTGATTTTACTGAACAAATTTCAGCTTGCTGGCATCCCACTTAGAAAACAGTAGTTCCAGGATTCTCAGCACACTGAAATAAAAGAATTTTACATGTACTTCATGTACTCTTTTAGAGTCCAAATCTGAGCCAAAATTCAGTATAGAGCCATTTACCACATACTTGTGTTTAAATTCCAGAGTGAGAAAAAGGATTTAAAGAGCAACCATTGATAACTACTTGTAATATTTGTGAAGTGCTATTGTGCCTGGCACTGGCAAACGTCTTTATTCCTCATGACACCTCTGTGCAGGTTTCATTACACCCACTGTATGCACAGAGAACGAGGACCCTGTGAAAGGATGACATTCGCCCTGGTTACACAGTGAGTTAACGGCAGAGCTAGGATTTGAACCCGTGTCTGCTGGATGCCAGTACCTGTGTCCTTAACCTCTGTACCTCCTGTTTTGTTTATGCTTCTGTTTCATGTTACACAGAATGTAGACATGGTTTGTTTTGTTGGAGGGGATGATAGCAATTCTTCATAGTTTGAGCTTGAGTATTTGTATTGAATGCCACATTCAGCATCCTTGAACAGTGATGAGGCAGAATAACTAATAGGGCTGTAGACTATCCTGTAACCCAACTGTCACTGTGTCTTCAGTGCTTAAAGGGATATCGCCACACCCTCTCAAAGAAAGGTGCATCCCTGGGCTCACAGTGGATTACAATTAGTGTGCAGACTCTGTTTCAATATGGTCTTTTTACTTCCTCATGTCCTGCCTCCTACCATTTTGAAATGGGGTACACAGAGAAATGTTCACAAAGAAAGGCACATCTGACACCTTTATTTCCATACAAATATGCCTGAGGTTATTGATTTAAAGTTCAGAAACCAGGATAAATTTGGGATGCTTTTGAAAATAAGAATAACTCCACGTTCACAAAAAATGTGGGTATAGATTAAATAACAAGGTAAGATATAATTTTGGCTAATTTGCAATCTATACCTGCGGACATTAGGATCCAAAACAACGTCTCTATTAGTTAATCTGTGTCATTGTACAAGGAGGCCAAATGTTGCATTTGCTAGAACAATTCAAGCTCAAGGTATGAAGTTACAAAGGTGGTCATGGTTGCCCTCACTCTGTGAGGGGTGATGTTAATAGCTATTACCTGTAATGCACAGGGGGACATTGCAATGTACAAACTGGTATTCCCATTTCATGGATGAGAAAACTGAGGTTAGAGAGTTTAAGGAGTTTGACTAAGCTGGACTGAGATTAGGTCTTCTGACTTCAAATTCAGGTTCTTTGCCTCTCACATAAGGCTGTGCTTCCTAAAGAAGAGATATCCCTGGCTTGCTGTGAGGTGGATTTCGCAACATCTGACATATCTCCTTTACTATTTGAGGTTTTACACGTTCTAAGTGAAGGGACCAGACTGGGGGAAAAAAGTTATCCAGATTCTTTGCTTCCTTTTTCTTTAAGTAGAATGTCACACCTTAAATTGTGTCTTTGCCCAAGTGCTGAAAACAGTTTAATTAAATGTCTCTATTTCAATAAATTCCTTGGGCAAACAGACCGCCATACAAGCACATAAAGAATGTGAGCATTAATTGCATTTGAGATTAGCCCTGTTGAATTAAATTCTCACGTGCTGATGGCCCTTTGTTCTTAAACCATAAATTGCCAGTGTTTATATATCTCGCTATGGATACATTTACTATAAAACAGTCCTTCCATCAATAATGGGAAATTCCAACCTGGAAGAAAAAGATCTCCAATCTTAGCAAACAGTGAAAGAACCTACTTGGAAGTTATCCCAAAGGAATACTGATGGTAGATTTTATCATGCACAGTGCTTTCGGGAGAAATAGCTGGATTTTTTGTCTTTCTAATAAAAAAATCTTTAGGTAACTCCAGTTCAAAAGAAATATTCTCATATACAATGCCAAGAAAAAACCCCAAAACCAACAGATAAAACCAAAGTACCTAATGAAAAATTCAAATTGTTGATAGATTAATTAAATTCCCTACCTACCCAGTGCTGACTGTATCTGTCCCAAGGGGGTGAAGCTGAAAGATAAGGTTGCTAATTAATGTTAATACAGGGAATGGTGCAATTAGAGTAAACTCACAAAAGAAGGAATATCCCTTGGTGAGACAGCCAGGACGAGAATGCAAGGGAATTCTCCAAATATGCACAAGCTGTGTAGAATAGAACAACTAAAAATTCTATTAAATTTGATTTGACAATGATAATGCCTAAGGTAACATATTAGAGTAATGTAAATCAAATATAAAATGATGGTTATTTCAGGATTTTCTTTAATCAGTTTGATAACTTCAGTCAAAACTCAACTCCTAAGAGATTGACAACATTTCTAGCTTTCCTGGTCATAGATACTTGTATAATAAAAGAATACTTAACATACCATTCTAACCCCTGTAAATAGAACAAAATAGATTTCCAGAAAAATGGATATTGCTATATCATTCTTTTTAAGTGTTTAACAGGTAAAGCTAATTGCGTGTATTTATTCTGTCCCAAATGGACACAATTCTTCCCTCTTTGTATTACATTCTTTGCAATATGATCTATAGCTTCTCTCATCAAGAAAAGTACAGTGTGTTTCTTTACTCCTTGAGGCTGGGATGGCCTGGGCCTTGCATTAGGTAACAGAATGCAGTGGAAGTGACTTGATCCATTTCCAAATGCAGGTACCCAAAGGCTCGCAGCCTCTGCCCCGTCTCGCCTTGCGACCACCAGGTGCGTGCGCCTGGACCAGCCTGCTGGAGGATGACGGGCTGCAGGAAATAGAGGCTGTCCTAGCCTCAGCACCGCTGAGCCCATTAGAGACCAGAGGAACCGCCCCGATGACCCTAGACCAAACAGCTGACCTAAAAAGTCCTGAATAAATAAATTATTACTTTTTAAATTAAGCTGCTTGGTTTGGAGTACTTCAATATGTAGTAAAAGCTACCTGATGTAAACGTGAATGGAACTATTAGGTTCCTTTAAACATGTTATGACATGCCATGGAATTTAGAATGGTCATAGATAACACTAAAAATAGTAACAATAATTATTATTTTTCAGGGCCTTAACCACTCTATATCTTTCTAGATAGAGAAGAAATTCTTCCAAGTTAGAGGGAGACAGTAAGCACATAGACTCAAATCCTGGCCCCAACGCTTAGTAGTTTTGATATTGACTGAAGAGTGAACATGCTGTGCCTTGGTTTCCACAGCTCTCAAAGGCAGGAAACAACAGTGCCTGGGCCATGCCTACTATGATTACTCAATGGGCTTCCATGCAATTTGGAGGGATGTGGTTGATATCGCCACACATAGTAAAATATCATAGGTGGCAAGTGGTAGATATATTTTAAATAGTTAAGTGCGCATAGGACTATGTAGTTTTTTTCTTTTGCCTTTAGACAATGTTAAACACCTCGTGATTCTATGAGCTAAATGTGCTCAATAATTCCGTGTCCTTCAACTAGTGTCTAATGCAGTTGGGAAATTCAGTTACTTTGCATAATTAACAACAATGAAAATATGACTACGTGGCAAGTATTATAGATCTTACCCTGGGAACAGATTAGCTGCAAAGACACAAATGACTTTCCCAGGTTCACATATCGGTGAGCAGGTCAACAAAGAAAAGACTTAAGTACTCTTGACTTGGAGTTGATTGCTTTAGCTGCCAGGGACTACTTCCACCTAACAGATCAAGTTTCTCATACATATTGATGAAAGAAATCACAACTTGTTTGGAATAAGAATTGAGATGTTAAAAAAAAAGAGACAGGTTGATTTCTGATCCATCTCAGCATGGGATTAACAAGCCTATGATATTGAATGTCAATGTAAAAAAGAAATTGGGAAACAGGTTTCCTACTATGTCTAGTCATGAGGAAGAACCCAATTTCACAGGTTATAGAGCTGGATATAAAAGAAGGTGTTAATAAGGACCTCATTGATTTTGTAGACAATGAGAGATGTGGTTGGGGGAAAATTTAATGGTCACTTGAAGGCATCATTAATTGGCCCCTTTAACCAAGAATTTGTGAACATCTACTAAGTGTAAAATATAAAGGCTATATTGATAAATCTTTAACCCATCCAATGCTGCCCAGACTTATGGGCAATGTAGTTCTAGGCTCTTGTCCTCACGGTAAATTGCCCCCTGGAAATTGCATTGGCTTTTTCAGGAACTCTTTTTGTGTATAATAGGGCCATGAACATGACAGATAGTGAGCTTCAGGTCTTCAGGCCAAAGTTAAGAAGAATACTGGTTCCACAAGTTAATAACTCTTTAACTTTAGACAAGTCATTTAAACTTTGGAGCATTTATTATAGTTCCCCTGTCTGTAAATTGGCGATAATATCAATTGCTTTGTAGGATTATTGATGCCCCAGGTAGTGCCTGAGTGGGCATGGGTGCTATCAGCACTCAGGGCCTTTTCGATCTAACTTATTCCCTCATTTAGACACCTGTTAAGGTCCTCACACTCCAAACAAAAATATGCTCCTTAAATACTTAATTTTTGTTTACTTATTATAATTGTCAAAATTATTCCTTGCTTACAATGCACAGCAATGACATAAGACAAAAATATATTTTTATTTATGTTCTTATATTGGCATAGTATTTTTGGTAGATTCAAGATTGAACAGGTCTTGATACCTGATCCTTTTTTTGCCTAATCTTGGTTATTGTACCCCATAAATACTGGGGATCTCTACCTTGGCATGTGAATAGCTCTTACCAAAGATTGATTCATCACTTTAGACAACTAAAGTCATACTTGCTGCACAGAAGCAGCAAGGTTACCGACCTTTTCAGGCTGTGGGAAAAAAAGGGGGAAAAGATACCACGAGCCAAATGACAGTTTTTAACATATGTACCGTGTCGAAAGGAAAGCTGGTCATCGGTGGTGATTTTTGCCATACTTATGTCACCATAGGTCTTGTCAGCCTCTGATACAGTACTCGCTCAACAAACCAAAAGTGGTTTCTTTGTAGAATGAAAAAAAAAAACCCCCAAACCCAAAACTGACTGTGAAGGTTTCTGATTGACCAGTGTAAACTCATTTGTTCACTCAGAAATTTCTGACTCAATGAGTATAACGGTCCTAAGCTATAAAACATTTTAAAGCTATAAAACAAGATTTGTTTTATGCCTTGCCTGTTTGTAGCTGGAGCTTTTCCACTTGTGTTAAGGTTTTTAGATTTTAAGTACCAAATACATAAAAGTTTATTCATAATGTTATTCTCTGTAAGTACTAAAAGTAATTCCTCTGCATGATTTCACATGCAAACATGCAACTTTAAGTAAATATAAATCCTTAGCTCTGTACTTTTTGTGATCATAAAAATTCTTGCTCTGAGTGTTCAACTCAGTTTTAAACAAATTCTAGTTTGCTCTGCCTTCTGTCTCTTATCCTATTGTAATTTCATATAGATGACATATATTTTACCATAAATTGTCTAATTTTACACAGTATTTACCTAAATTATAAGTAGCACTGAGGAACAGTGATTAAAAACATTAAATGTTTTTTATCATAAAAATTCTAACAATATTAAAAAAAACAAATAATGCAATGAACACCCATTAACAGACCACTTAGCTCCAATAATTATATAGCCTTTTACCATGAATTTTCCTAATACTGAATTTCAAAAACACTATTATACTTGTAAAGGCTTAGAGAGTCTCTGCAACAATATTATCAGAACTGGCTATTAGTATTCATATTTCTGGTATTGTTCTAAATAAATGGATATGGATGGAAAACAAAGCACTATTTTTCTTTTTTCCACCTTTTTGAAATGAGATGCGACTTGCAGTGAAATGTTCTCATTAAGTTATTTTGTTTTAATGGCATGTTTCTGTAGGAGCATTGACGTGTACTCCAGTTGCAGATCGATATGATACTAAATATAGATTTACTTACGAGGTAGACTGAAAGGAGCCATGTTGGACGAATGAGTAAATAATGTCTCTTTTAACAAGCTCATAATTATTATTTATTACGTGAACTCTTCTACAGTAGCTCCAGGGAACTATTACAAATCCTGCCTAAACCATGTTTATCCTTCTAACAACCAAACCATATAACACTAAGGCATGAAGCACCTGAAGACCATAAGCCAATAAGAGTCATCTTATTGCTGTTTCTTCCTTCTTGCGAAGGAAGATGAGAACAAATGAAATTAAGAAAAACACTGTCGGGAGTTGGGGGGAGGTAGACGCAGGTATCGGGGGACAAATGGTGATGGACGGGGACTTGGGGTGGTGAACGCACAATACAATATACAGGTGATATATTACAGGATTGTACATCTGAAACTTATATACTTTTATGACCCAATGTCATGCCAATAAAGTCAATTTAAAAAATAGGGAAAGAAAAAACACTGTCTGCAGAGACCAGGGAAACCTAAAGAAATTCATTGGTCCTGTGACATTTGCCAGGTGTTCTATCAGTGAGGGAGGGGAAATAAAATATGGCACAACTGTATTATCTAAAATCATGTATAATACATAAGTATTACATCTATAACTGATATATGTTAGAGCAAGTAAATGTTATTTAAATAAAATATGAAACAGTCAAAAGTGGTTGCCTAACAGAAAAAAACAAAGGAAAAGGAGAAAGGAAAAAAACCCTGGATTAACTTGTGTACTGCTACCACTGGATGTTTGTGAATGCTGTCTTTTGCATTTGAATTCTTTCCCAACTCTATTCCACCTTGAAGTTCTATTCATTTTTTTTTTTAAGATGTAGGTCAAATACATCACTTCCTGTTGAAAGTTTTCCCTAATTAATCCGGGTGCCCAGTTGTAATTCTAGCTGTTAACTATAATAAGAGCTAACGTTTCTTGAGAGCTTCCTAAAATGCCGAGCGCTATCTGTGATGCATCTGACTTATATGCCCACCAACCCTGGGAACACCTACTATGTCCCATTTCCGACATGTGGAAACAGGTTCTAAGAGATGAGGAGACTTACCTGAAGCCCCACTTGGTAAAAATTTCTGTTAGAGCCCTTCTCAGACAGAATGATAACATTTATTTCACAGGGTTAGTGGGAGAATTTTAAATAGGTGTCGGTTAAAATTTCCTTTCATTTTAATCCCCCAAGTTACTAATTGTTTTTATAATGTATCCAGGATCAATTTTAATCAGGTACAATAAGACAGGACTGTCATGAAGGAAGAAGTTTATACTCAGAGATCTCAAGAAACAGGGCCACGTTTCCCGGGAGGCAGAACGGGGGAGAGGAAGGTCTGTCAAAAGCCTTTATTGCGAGCATGTGGGAAGGAATGGGTAAGGCAAGGTAGAGAGGCCAAGAAAGTTTAGCAGGAGACAGTTTGAGTAATTTCAGTAGGCTCTGAGTCATAGGGGTGTTTCTAGTTGTTCGGTCCCTGGTGCCTGGGTGGTTTAGGGCAGGGGGAATATTGGCTTGATGTGTGAGAGCTTGCTAAAGGACGCGGTTGGGGCTAAGATCCCTGGGTTGGTGGCTTTGCCTATGAAAGTCACGTTCACAAACAAGTTGTGGACAATGTTTAGGACTTGGCTGCAGGGCGTGGTCTCTCCAGAATTAGCGAGGCCTCAAGATGGTAATGCATCATAAAATACAGAACAGAAAAAGACTCGATTAAGACACTCGCCTCACTAGCAAACTAAAGTGATGCTTCTGAAGCTGGCTGCTTAGAATTCCCTGTTACAATATCGGGCAGATGACTGTCCAGCCCTCTGTGTTGTGGGTTCAGTAGCATCTCTGGTCTCTATCTGCTGGATGCCTGTAGCACCCCACACGAATGTGACAGCCCCTAATGTCTCCAGGTAGTGCCAAATGTTCCCAGGAGCAAAATCACCCCCAGCTGAGACCCAGTGTTCCAGAAAACTCATAATTTAGTCTGATCGTGTTTTCACTTAGCTGCTTTCATTATGGATCCTGAAGGCTTTTACCATTTATGTTTGAAATAATCTTTAGTGGAAGAGAAATGGCTTCGCTGTCCCTGGTCTGAGAGCGGAAAATGAAGTCACAAAGCACAGGTTGCTTAATGGCAGATTTAACATGAGGCTTCGCAGATGCTGTCTGGAAGGGCAATCATGAACCCATCATGGGATAGATCAAGCATTGGTCCAGGTGCATCTCTTCTTTGGGAGGCGGAACGTGGACTTTCCCAAGCTTCTCTTGTGCTTTGGTGAGAGGAGAAGGAAAATAGGTTCGGATGCTTCCCCGGAATCCCTCACCTACCCTGCCTGCCACAGGAAAGCTTACATAACCAATAGGTAGCTCCGGTGTTTTGTTTCTTATTTTCTTATACGAGATGGACATCAACAAATAGACAAGCTCTGAGCTGACGTCAACACTGGACGCAAGAACAAGCCCGGGCACACCATGACCGTTTGAGATTTTCTATGATAAGATGGGCCAGATGTTGAAAAGTATGAACGCACATGCCCGAGGGTTGATCTGAAGTGCAACCTGGAGGCACTTGATTTTTCAGTGGAATCTGATTTAGCAGTGACTGGGACACTGTGCAGGTAAAGTCACACAACCAAACGGAAGCTCCAAAGAGAAAACTCAGTGCAGATAAGGAGCAAAGAAATCCACCTTCTTCCAGGGAAGAGAGAAATTTAGCACACAATAAAATGTTTTCATATCACATCTACCTTATCTTTATGTTATCCGTGGTCACTACATATTTCATTCCTTTCATGGAAAAGATTGTTATGCCTGACCTAGAGATGAGGAAACGGAGTTTAAAATATTAGCCATGGTCACTAAATATTTCATTCCTTTCATGGGAAAGATTGTTATGCCTGTGCTGAAGTTGAGGAAATTGAATTTAAATTGTGTTAAGGACTCACTGTTGAATTTTTGATTTCCTTCCCTTTTAGAGTTCTAGTTTATTGTCAGGTTTTGACTCATAAATTGAAAAAGAGTATTTGCTAAAAGATAAGTGTTCATTAAAGAAATATTTGTTGAATATATGTATTGGAAATATAGTGCTGGACAAGGTAGACTTGGTTCCATAAGACCTGATGAAACTCATATCCTGAAAGCGGAGGATAGAAAACTTGAACCTAATTTATTCTAGTGACAGAATTTATAAAACCCTCTCCCAACCTGCTCATGTGATTCAACTAGCGAAAGTAGCTAATACCTTTGAATTAAATATCTGAATTTCATACTTATTTGAAAAAGCACATTTCAAACCCAAGGCTTTTAGAGGTTCATGTCTATGGGATGTGTTGTTTCTGTAACTATTGTATGTGTTGGGGATGTTTCACAGAGCCGTAAAAGAATGTGAACCTGAACTAATTAAAATAGTGATTGAAGAAAAAGTCTTTATTTTTTATTACCAGTGATATACTCCCACTTCAAAATGGATAATTTAAGTATGTGGTGGAGAGAGAAATGGCTTATTGATTTATGTATTTTGTTGTACTTCTGTAGACTTTATTTGGCATACTAAAGCAGTTACACCTTTGAGCTTTAAAACAGAGAGGAAATATTTATTTCACATTGCGTGGAATGCACACTATGCTTAGGGCCGGCGGCCCTGATTCTCTGGAGGATTAGGTCCGTTTTTATCCACATTTGTTTTTGGTTTAGACTGAATAGCTACCCTTTTTGTTTATCAGCTTAAAGTATTTATGTATCACAGAAAGCTGGAATTTTGTATATAGCAGATTTGCCAAAGTTTTGCTTTTTTGTTTCCCCGTCTCCTTTTTTTTTTTTTTTTTAATTTAGGATGTTACTTAAACCCATCCACTTCTAGAAAAAGAAAAAAAGAAAAACCCCAAAGCAATTATTTTCTTTATTGCCTTAGTAAGTGTAAACTCATTGGGCATATTTTCACAGTCATATGTTTAATTGCATGATGCAGATAAACAGATACAGTAATTTTGCTGAGACTTTTAGTGAAAATGGTGAAGTGATTCATGCTTTAATGCACCCCTTTCTAGTTCCATCCAAAGCAGTGACTTATAAACTATAAACAAAGAAGAAAAAGTCACGGAGATGAAGTGATGTAAAATATGAGAAAGTAATTAGGAGATATGAAGTATAAACCGAAGATCTCCAACATGCATTTGATAGGATTCCCAGGAGGAAAAAGTGGAGAATAGCAGAGAAGAAATTTGGAGAGATAAAAGTAGAGAATTTTCCAGAAAGAAAGAAAAACGTGAGTCCTGAGATTGGAAATAACTGTAACGTTACATCCCCAGTCCTGATATACCCTCGTGTAGAAACAGCTTGGAACTGAGGCAGCAATATTAGAAGACCGTGTTGAAGGGACCATCAACACAAGGTTTAAAATTAATGGGTATTGTCTTTCAAGTGAAAAGCACTGTAACAAATATGCTACCTTAATATTTATTATGGTGAATCCCAGGACAAAGGAGATGGAATATGACACGTCACTTATTTCTTACAAACTCTGGAAAATGACAGGAAGTTATAATTTGAGGTAATGTGATTCTGTGACACTTTCCAGAAACGATACAAATGCATTCTTTCAGTGACTTCGCTCATAATAACTGTGCAAACATGCTTCCCTTCTGCATTGTCATTGTCATTGTCCTTTATTTTACAGGCTCAGTAGGATCTAGTAAAACCTGAGTCTGCCTTAAAGGAAAAGACATATGGTAAATGTCGGCCTTACTAATGAACCCTGTATGTATAAATGTACAAAACCATTTAATCCACTTCTTTGGGGGAATTTGAAGTTCCAAGGGCTCACGAAGAGTGAACTGCAGCTGTCTGATCAAGGAATCCGGTGATTTTTCTCTAATGCTAACAGCCATGAAGTGCTAAAAATAAGATTATTTTCTACCTCTCGTGGAGAGTTTTATTTAAAAAAAAATTTTATTGATTGATTTGCGAGAGAGATACTGATTTGTTGTCCCACTTATTGACACACTCTTTGGTTGATTCCTGTATGGGCCCTGACCAGGGATCAAACTCTCAACCTTGACGTATCAGGACAATCAACTTGATTGTTGATGCTCTAATCAACTGACCTACCTGGCCAGGGCTCTGTTTTGATTTTCTATCGTAATAGGAAAGAATCCCTGTTCTTAGAGGCCTTCACCTGGGGCTCTGCCTTTCACCCTCATCTACCCCTAGACTTTGCTGTTTTCACTTCTTCACCACCACCTATCCCACTGAGGAGTGTTCTAGAACAGCTGCTGCCACGGTCCCATCCAGCTTCCCACTTAGTGAAGTCTAATGTTTCTCTTGTCTCCAGCATTTCCTTGTGTAAATAACCTGTGCCTTTTTGGTAGTTAAGAGAAGTTGCTTATTTTTATTTAGCAAAATTAATATATCGATATGATTTCCTTGACAGGACATACGCTCGACAGGCCAAAATATGCCAAGGATTGTGTGCTAGAAATTGCTGAGAATTCACAAAGAATTTTAAATTATTATGACCCTGTTTTGAAGAAATTTACAATCTAATTGAGAAACAGAGATAGGGCATTAATTCATCTGAAGAAAACTAGAGCTACGTGGCAATATGTAACTGACAGAGGAGTAGAGAAACTAGTAACTGCTTTAGAGCCCACCATTCATTGAATTCTCAAGTTTTTGTCCTATTTAGCGTTTGTCACGTTGACATCTTAATGATGATTTCATTGATGGATGCTTACTACAAGCTTCCAAACGCAGTTAAGCAGGTGATCAGGAAATATATTTGGTAACTTTATCATCATTTGTACCTATTAAGAGCTGAAAAGCGAGATGGAAGAGGCAATAAATTGTCTTCCCCAAAGGTGCTAAGATATTTTTTGTTGTGTTTCATTTTCCGGATAGCAGCAGTGGCCTTGACTGTGAAGTTACCTCCAATTAAATGTCCCAGTCTCCCGCCCAGGCAGTTCCGGGAGGGGGAGGGGTTTCCTGTTTTCCTCATTGACATTGCCGACAACTGGGGTCGTCGCCGCCAATGTCAGCATATTCAGGAGGTGATTCATTTCTGTCGCCTGCACCATAATCAGCCTCAACATCCTATCACCTCATGCATCACTGTCAGACCCCCTGACTCCTTGCTATCTCGGTCCCTGCGAGAGGTCTGGAGATCAAATCACACCTGATAGTGAAAGCCGGGGCCAGAGCAGCCCGTGCCTGAGCCAGCGGACCACGAGGGGCCCGTCTCTGCACGCTAACGTTATGCAGCCTCCCTGACAGCCCTCGACAATGTTGCAGTTGTCCCAGGAGCACCGTAATGTAATGGATGTTAATCACTTTGGTAGGTTTCTGTAATAGAATCAGTCCATTGTCAAGTGCTGCGCCTTCTCGGGCCACCCACCAGAACCTTCTCCCGCGGCCGCTTTCCTGACGTCACTGAGGCCCACGCTGTGGGGGGCCCTGGCCGCCTCTCTTTCCTCCGACCTCCCTGTGCAGTGTTGTTCACACTGAATGGGGCTACGGAAATGATGTGGCATTTGTCATTGACACAACGGAAACATATCCCTTGCGACCCCAAAGTTGAGTGCTCCTGAAATCACATAAAGTAAAAAAGCAAAGCCATCAATTTCCGTGGAATTTTTTTGATCTCCATCAGACCCCAAAATTGCCTACCAAATCATAATGAGTGACACACAGAACCTAAAATAGCACTGACATACAGCGAAAGAAAGCAGTGCCACTCTTGCCACTCGGGCTGCCGCCTCTACGAGGTGCACTGCAAAAGCTACACCAAACGCTTTTCACCTTTCTCCGTCGAAAGTGCTCACAGGTACTAACGCAGGTCTTGAGGGAAAGCACAGCTGCGTAATGTGAACTTTCAAAGTGGAGAACACCTGTACATCGAAAACCATTTTGATTTATTCTTCAACTCTAGTCAATACAAATAATCCCCAAAACCTACACAAAGAGGAATTCTTCAGGAAATTAACAAATCTGTCAACTCCATCAGTTGCGTATATTCCGTCCAACTATGCAAACTGTCATGCCACTACTTAAAGTCTCTCTCTCTTTGTCTCAACCATTCCGTTCTCCACCATTAGACTTTTATTTGAATAAAGACACTGCTAAAAATAGACTTCCACTAGTTGAGCTGAATACAAAAAACATAGGCCATCATTCCAAGCATCCCCTCCCAGCTCAGTCTGCTCTATAATATGCAGACTTATTGCTCAGTAGGGCGTGGATGCCGAGTTACTAATGAATTTGCCCTGTGAGGGAAGAACTATTTTTACCAACCCCATTTTACAGATAAGAAAATCATGTCCAAGTCACCCAGCTAACAAGGCATGTAGCCAGATTCACACCAAGGCACCGTGTTATTTTACCCACAGGAGACACTCAGCATCTCCCTGTGGAGTGGGTGTTATTGCTCCAGCTTTACAGACGAGCAAACAGAAGCTCACAGGAACTGTGTGACTAAAGTCTGGGAGGTGAAAGTGGCACGATATGAACTCTAGGCTACCTCTTTAAATTCTACCAGGCAATTCCACAATGTGCCGATCCAAAAAAAAAAAAAAAAAAAGATGACGTAAGGCATTTTAACCCTGACCTAGAGGAGTTGAGTCTAAATCAATTTAGCAAATTAACTAACAGAAAGAGTAGATGCTTCAGCAATATATGTATCTGTTTGAACTGCCCCGCCTCTCTCTCTGTTGGGAGAGGAGATAAGGCAGGCTTAGCTGGGGTATTAGTACTGGTAAAGTCCCTTCCGAAAAGGGAATTAACCTTACACCGAGTCACTCCTTCCCAGATGCCTAACGTAGCTTCCAGCACAAAGGCCGCTCAACAAGCAGGTAGTGAATGAGATCATAACGCCAGCCTGGCATGTCGCCGTCCCCAACTCTCCACGGTAGGTAGGTTCTACTGTTTTGTCTGATTCATGAAAGAAATTTCCTGTGAGTCATTATCTGAAAGCAGCGCTCTGTCTGTTGGTGGTGGTGAATCTTAAGGCAGCTGTGCCCCAGGATAAAATGAGAACAAAGATTTCATCTGAGTTCACGCTAGAAATTCAGCTTCAGTGTGTGAATCCCAGCTCCGGCAGGGGGCTGAACAAACAGTCACAATGTCACCATGGTCTTACACTGAAGATGTGTAACTTGTCAGAGCAGTGAAATCTCTTATGAAATGTGTGCTAGCGTGATGCTGTTCAGACAGAAGGCTGGTCAACAGTACACTTCCCCGAAGAGATCTTTCAATTACAGAGGTATCGCAATTAGAGAGAGGGAAAGGCTGGAGGTGGTCGCCAAGTTTATTTCCTCTGCCCAGGCAGACACAGCCTGAAATCTTGTTTCATATAAAATACCTTCCAAAATCTAACTTGTCTGTATTTCATGGGGGAGACTCTAATAATGATGTAATCCAAGGATCCCGCTAGTGTCACCTGGATTTTTATTTAATTCAACTACATTTTTCCCAAGTAATATCTGTCCTCCAATTTTATCAAATCATTTTCCTACTTTATTTCCAGAATCGAGAACATTGCTCCTGGAAGGACACTAAAATATCATCTAGCCTAAGCCACTTCTTTATAGAAAGGGGAACTGTTGAGAGTCTGAATTAAGGTTTTCACCTGCTTCAACACACATTCTCTGAATGAGGACTGTTACCTGAGCCCCACTCTATTACCTTTTCATTACATATAACCAGTGCTGGCCATTTTACAGGTCGTGAATCTAGGCTGTTAGACTTTATAATACTGGGGCCAGAAAAAAAAAAAGTACTTAACAGCCGAAACAACTACAAATACGACTGCTTATAGCTATTATATTTTTGGAAAATAGAATTTGATAAGTACTAGATCTCATGCCATAGACAATGATTAGTGTTTTATAGGGTACAATTAAATTCAAAATATATTTCCCCTCCTGCGAAGACATCTGCATGAAAAATAACATTCTGAAAGCAGTCTGACATTTATAGCATGCAGCATCAGCTACAAGTATTTGCTCTTGTGGGCATAGGACTTCCTGTTATATCACTAAGATTGTACATTTCTTGTTGAAATATTCCACTCAGTATTTTGACGCTAAATGTATACTTACTACGGGCAATCGTAGAACATCTTATAGACCAGGAACATAAAAGTAGTTTGCTAAAATACGGATACCATGTTTTATTCTTGGCCATTGCTATGGAGTCGAAGTGCCTGTGTCATTGCCCCTCCCCCACCCACAATTCCTATGTTGAAGCCCTAAGCCCCAATGTGACTGTATTTGGAAATAGGGATATTAGGGAGGTAATTAAAGTTGAATGGGTAAGGCCCTGACTTGTTAAGGCTGGTGCCTTAAACACAGGAGTGCACAGAAGGCCGGGTGAAGACACAGCGAGAGGGAGCCAACAGCGAGCCAGGGAGGGAGCCCTCACCGG
This sequence comes from Mormoops blainvillei, assembly GCA_004026545.1. Classification (NCBI taxonomy): domain Eukaryota; kingdom Metazoa; phylum Chordata; class Mammalia; order Chiroptera; family Mormoopidae; genus Mormoops; species Mormoops blainvillei. Next base: position 51,242 of record PVJD01009513.1, read on the forward strand.
AAACCAACCCCACCAGCCCCTCGGTCTTGGACTTCCAGCCTCCAGCACCATGAGAAAACAGGCGTCTGTTGTTTAAGTCACCTAGCCTGTGGTATTGCGTTATGGTAGCCCGAGCTGACTAACACAGTTATAGAGTCCCCATCTTTAAATATGAAAACCTGATGACACTTGGCAGGGAGGAGCGCATAAGATGAGATATGGAAAAGGCTTTATCGAGGTCTGGGTGGGTGGAAGATCCCAGCAGCAGGGCAGGGATTTTCCTAACGCTGCAGAGAACATCAGAGGCGACAGCACTTCCTGGACCTAGCCCTGAAGCCCCCCATTCCTTCAGTCCTTTCCGTCTTCCCGATAGTGGCGGTAATCGTATTTCCAATTTCTTTTCACAATGTCAATTCCTACTTCTGAGATGTACCAGGAATGGTACCAAAAGCATTAAGATTCCCAAACTCCCACATTTTTGGAATATGAAAAAGCATATATCAACAGTTACTTTTATCCCATCAGAGATGTGGAAATTCCCTCGTTTATTAGACATATCACCATGCATCTGACTAAATCTATGACCAAATTGGCATAGGCCAACCAATGTAATTGTCTCCTTTTTAAATAGTTGGTAATTCCTACTTTTAATGTAGTTCGGGTTAATACATGAAGTTGAAGTTCCTCTTCAGTCAAATATAATTAGGTAGCAGCTAAGGGTTGAAAGGAAATGAACCAAATAAGGGCATATTTGAGAAATGTCTGTAGGATTATGCCAATTCTTATAATGTCAAGTGATTCTGACAAGCCGTCTGAAGTCCACTAATCACCTGGGTAAAGTTCTGGAGCTTTCTGCAGTTGCTTCCAACTCCAACAGCGACCTGACCTGACAGGTTTACTGCAGTTCTGGGGGAAGTGGATACTGGGCTGGGCAGGGCCTCAGGGGGAAAGGTCAATGTTGAGTGTCCAGGAGCACCCAGTATCTTAAAAGGAAATTTCCTATTGTTACATTTGGACACACTTCAGTAGAAAATGCTTAAACAAACTTGGTTTCTTGTTCAGAAGTTATAGATTAATGACAGTTGACAAGATGTAAAGGTATAATATCACATCTTTATATAGCATGCACTTGACGTTGTGGTTTCCAAAAAACAGCTGACTTTGAAAACAATTGTGTAGCTTGTTTTTCTGCAGCCAAAAAAAATTTTAAAAGCTCTCTTTGGTTAAAAAAAAAATCCTCTTTCTTATAAAAATAATTCCTCTGCCCCAAGCCCTAATTATATAAAATAAAAACAAAAATACTCTCAAAAGGCTATTCAAGTTAATTAAGGTATGGAATATAGCCCAGCTGTATCTTTGATAAGGACAAAAATCTATTTCATCAGTGACAGTATCTCAAAGGCCATCTGTCTTTTGACTAGAAAGTATGTTGAGGGGTATCTATTTTAATATGTTAGCATCAAAGAGGAATTTGTTCTCATAGCCTAGAGATGCTTCCATCACACAAAACAAACAATGTGACCACAAAGTGGATTTTGGCTTTGGACCAGATCTCAGGAAAACCGCACTTACTTCTGCTGAGTCTTCATTTAACTATGGCTGCTGGGGACTCCCCTTGCTTTTCCAAAGCTGAACCTTAGTCACCCTCAAAATACAGTTCTTTATGTGAGGACCTTGGAGTGAACTCTTTGCCACGTTTCTCAGAACATGTAAGAAACTTCTAGAATGCTTCCTGAGATGGTGGTTGACGCAGACAACATTACAGGCTGTGCCGCGGGGTCCTAGGTTTTCCTCCTCTGTGTCTCACAACTCTCGGTCTCTTCTACTGCCCTGAATTTTTTATTGCATTATCTCATTTCATCCTCATGATTACTTTATAGGGAAGCTACTTCATCACACCTATTTTGCAGACGAGGAAGCAGAGGACTTGGGAGTTAAGGAACTGGCCCAAGGTTAGTGAGAACAGTTAGGTAGACATACATGCGTAACCTGGCTACTATGAAAGGGAAGTCCTTTACTCAGACATGGCATGTGATTACAAAAATTAATTTCATTAGTTGAAATCACAACTCATGCTTCTTTGTGCTTCAGAACTTTAGGTACCCCTGGCGCTTGATACATACTGTTGATTGAACTGAATTATTCCTATAATCAGCTCTGTGTCCTTAAAGTCTCAAGGCAATTTCTGTGCCCAGAGAGGCCTCTTGCTGGGGTACACCGAGGGGAGAGGGCTTATATAAGCTCTAAGAACAAATGGACCATGGGGGGAGGAGGGGAGAAGTTGGAAAGAACTGGGGTTTTAACCCCTTTGAGGACTAAAAAATTAGGTGGCCTGCTAGGACACAGGATCCCAGCATTTATCACTCCCTGTGCAAAAGGGATGTAAATGGGAAAGCAGTGGGAAGGAAGGCGCTGGAAAGAATAAGGCTTTAGAGGCCATGTCCATAGGTCCTGTTTCTAGATAGTTTCTATTTCTCACGTGCCTCTCCCTATGTTTCATCCTCGGTTGGATGTTTGGGGTGAGCAGAAGGTATACAGATACAAACACACACACGTATATTAGGGTGGTCAGAAAAAAACAGGACCCCCTGTTTAATTCAAATTTCAGGTAAACAGCAAATACTCTTTTAGGATAATTCTGTCCCAGATACGGCATGGTAGATACTTACACTAAAAAAGCATTTATCCGAAATTCAAATTTAATTGTACATCCTGTATTTTCATTTGCTAAATCTTGCAACCCTAACATATATATGCATATACATGTACATATATGTATACATTTATGCACATCTTTAAATCTATGAATCTATATCTATGCAATTGTAAATAATACTCCTGAATCCTAAAATGAAGTTGGCACTTGGCACCTGTCCTTATATGCTCCTGTTTATCCTGTACCTCCTATGTGTCAAAGTACACACATTTGTAAGTTCATTTTCTTTTTTGTTTTAAATACTTATTTTTTATTTTTAGAGAGAGGGAAAGGGAGAAAGAGAGGGAGAGAAACATCAATGCGCGAGAGAAACACTGGTGGATTGCCTGGCACACGGGCTCCGACCAGGGACAGAACCCGCAACCCAGGCAAGTGCCGTGACCTGGACTTGAACCAGCGAACTTTCACTTTGCAGGACGACGCCCAACCCATGGAGCCACACCTTGTAAGGGCTTGTAAGTTTATTGCCAATGTCCGTTTTCCCTACCAGGTCATATGCTCTACAGTGGCTGTGACTATACCCGCTATAGCCTCGGAACCCAGCGGAAAACACCGTGGTAAGCTAAGAACACAGCATGTATGGTAAAGCACTCATCCCACATTTGGCCGATAGATCAATGTCGCTGTAAAGCACGACCAGGAGATGTGCCCAGCTGTGGACAAAAGCTCGAGTCAGCAATCGAAACCACAAAAGAGATAAAGGGCCCGAACTATATTCTCTTCAACGTTTTTCTCTCACTGATTTTAAATAAGCATTTTAAAATAATTTTTTCCCCTCAGTCTGTGGCGAGCCCACAGGGTCACAGGTGATTTTGCACATGGGTGGTTTTCTCACAGCCCTAACCCATGCCATGAACTCCCCCGGTAGACCACGGGCTTACCAGGTCGACCTGCGTATTCCGCGGCGCACTCAGAGAGTATCCCTTTCCCTCAAGTGCTGTGAAAGAGAATGCCATATAGAAATTTTTATTCTCGCCAAAAGCATTCAAGCTGAGGGATAAAAGAGAGGCCAGAAATGGAAGCCTCCACCCACCCGATATGTCATTAGTGGCATTTTAAAATTATAGCCTCACCAGCTTCCCTAAGAAATACTACATTTTTCATCCTCAGTGGCTGTGATTAAGTAACGCACACATTGCGTGGCTCCTGTGGCGACATGGCTCCATTACAAAGGCCTCCTGTGTGGCCTGCGGGTCATTAGAAACCTTGCAAACTATTAGGGAACAGTAGCAGAGTTGCTGACAAACCCTTTGCATTATGCTTTCCTTTCTAATTGTGACAAAGAATAAAGACTGAATTCATGATGGTTTGAGAGTCGAATAAAATAGGTAAGTGGAATATATATATATATATATATATATATATAGAGAGAGAGAGAGAGAGAGAGAGAGAGAGAGAGAGAGAGTCACCATGTAAGCTGTAATTCATAGGATGTTTTCCCGCAGAGCTCCTAACCTGTCTGTCCTGGTCCCCAAAATTAGGGCTTCATTTCTGAATCCCACAAGTTCCCAGAGTCACCTCGCTCAATGTCTTAAAGCTTCATGTGTTTATAAATGCAGGCTTCAGCAACATGGTGTCTATAACAGTTAATTTTAGGTGTCGTCTTGGCTGAGCTCAGGGATCCCCAGATAGCTGGTAAAACTTTATTTCTGCATGTGGCTATGACGGTGTTTCTGGAAGAGATTAGCGTTTGATTCGGTGGACTGAGTAAGGAGGCGTGCCATGACGGAAGTGGGCGGGCATTGTCTGATCCACTGGGGGCCTGAATAGAACAAAAAGACTGATTCTCTCTCTTTTTGAGCTAAGATATCCTTGTTCCCCTGAACCTGAATGCTGGAGAGCTCTTGGTTCTCAGGCCTTGGACGCTGGGACTTGGACCAGTGACCTCCGGTTTTCTGGCCTTTGGCCTTGGACTGGGAGTTACACCATTGGCTCACCTGGTTCTTCCAACACAGGCCTCAGATTGAATGACACCACCACCTCTCTTGGTTCTCCCCCTTGCAGATGGCAGGTCATGAGACTCTGTGGCCTCCGTGACCATGCGAGCCATTTCGTATACTAAGCCTCTTCCTGTTTGCGTCTCTGTATATTCTATTGGCTCTGTTTCTTTGGGTAACCCTGACTAACACTTGTCCTGTACTGAAGCTTTCGTTCCTTGAATGTCTCTAACAGGGGCCTGTACCCTCAAACAGGGCTTATACTTCAACTTCCACCCCTGACATGACAACTTGTTCCCCAGAGTAGGGGGCACTAAAGTGCACAGCCAGGCTCTCTGTGTGCCAGTCCCTGACACCTTCTTGGTTGCCCAGGCCCATGAAGTCATTTTGGCCAGGGTCCCATGATGGCTAAGACAGGCCCTGCGTGCGCACACAAACACGCAGACACAACCCCCCAACGCATCTCAGCGCCACAAACCTTTAGCCTGCCTTCTGTGAGCTCCTCTTGGAATGTGAAACACGGAAACGCAGACTCATATTTTACTGGCACTTTGACCAATTGTCAGGGGAAAATCCAGCTTATGTGGGAAGTGATTGACTACGGCACCTTTTTCCCCGAGCTAGTGCTAAACCCAGACCCCAGATGTGCTCTTGGCATTCCATCTTTCTGATGACATATGAAAAGGAGGAGCCACATACCCTAGGCTATTACACACCCCAGGGCACTGTTAGTAAGACCGGTGGCTTTACCCTTAACACGTGGCAAAATGCCCAGTTCAGAGAGTGAAGTTTCGACTGCTCGAGAGAATCCTTCAATACTTTATGGATTGTTCTGTCATTTGCCCCAAAGATTGACTAGCATGTGGTAGGGGCCATTTATCTATTGACATTTTTTTTTCCCAGAGGTGGCTGCATTTTAGGAATGAATTTAAGTAACCTCTGTGTAAAAATATCATAGTGTGCTGATATAAACAGCTGTTACATAAAATAAATTATTTGATGATCATGTGGGCACTTTCTCGTAAACAATTTTATTTCTTATAAAACCTGTAAAATTGTGAATTGTGAGGGCTGTATGTGGAAGTGAAATATGAGGGTGGATTTTATTTTTGAGCTAAATAGATGTCTTTTAATCAAGTTATAAGAGGGTATTTTTTTCATATTGACCCAGCGCACAAATGTCTGTTCTGTACGTGAGGAAATTTAGTTCATATGTGCATCATTTATTTTTATTAGCTGGTTTGGTTCCCCAATGCTTTCCATAGCCACTGAATTTATCACCTTCACCAGGTGCCCTTGGAGGCTAAGTTCAGCATCTCCAACCATGAGTAGGAACTTCCCATGGGGAAGTTCACTGCCCTGGTCATTAATAGAGGGGGCAGGAGAGACTGGGGCTGGGAGGATTGGATTTATATAAATGGAAAGACAAGTCTCAATTTTTTTTGCCTCCTGTAACCTTGCCTCTACTAGGTTTTTTTTTTTTTTTTTTAAAGTATAAGGTGTTTGTTCCCTGTTTTAATCTAAGCTTTATCCAAATGATGACATATTGGCAAGGGAGGCTATTTCAAGGCCATCACTCACTCTCTTGATTCATTGCAATATGGGTCTGCTGTTCCAACTCTCTGAAGAGCCTTCTTTAGTCCCTATATAAGTTTTTTCTGCACACCGCCAACACCCCCCTGAAACGCAACCCTGCGTCAAGTCATCTAAGGGCCGAGAATCTCTAAGCCACATTTAGCAATCCCATGCTGCCTCAACTCCCATAAAACACCAAGTAGCTTGTCACAAACTCTCATGAAATACCAGGGAGATTTATATTTATCCTTAACTCAAGCAATCCTCATCTAGGTTTTCCAAAATCAACTCATTTCTTATAAAATGCTCATATCCATCAGAGTGGGCGCAATATTGCATGGACGTATCAATAATGAGAGACGGCTTCTCGTGCACCATATCTAAAATCCAGTCTTAGCACTTCATAGTTACAACTTAAGGGAAGCTTTTTTGGTTTGTTTCTTTGGTAAATAATTTCAAACTCACAGAGAGGTTACAAAAATGGTACAAAGAACATGTGTATACTCTTCACCCAGAATCATTAATTAACATTCTGCCTTGTTTTATCAGTTCTGCTGTCTCTCTCCCTCTGCCTCTAGTCCTCTCTTACATACATGAGACAGACTGTACATACATGAATGCTTTACACTAATATATACAACTTAAACTATCTGATAATAGTATTTGAGAACATATATGAGTGAGAATTTACATACATTAATATAATGTATATTTTCTAAGAATAAAAATATCTCCTCACCCACAGTGCAGGTATCAGCCTTAGTACATTTAACAGTGATACGATACTTTCATTTTACCTGCTGTCTATATTCAACAGACTCGGTAATATCCTTTGTAGCATTTTTCTCAAACACAGAATCCAGTATAGCATCATATGCAGTACTTTGTTGTCATATGTCCTCAGCCTCCTTTAACCTGGAGCAGTTCCTTACCCTTTCTTTGTCTCTCTCTCTCTCTTTTTTTAATGACTTTGTCATCCTTGCGTAAATAGCCCCTTGATGAGCTGTTTTAAGGGCTCTTTGCATTATATGTGGAACTAAGACCTATTCCATCAGAACTACTCTCCTATTTATTATGGTAGACCTTAAAGTAGAGGCATCCTTTCACATGATAACAAATCGGTGAGAGGCGAGAGAGGTGGGGGGAAGTTCCTTTGCACACTGGGCCCATCGGTGTGCCGGCCACTGGATGACATGCCCCAGCAGCCCTTGAGGATGTCCCTGTGTTTTCAACAGAAAATACACACACAGTCATCATAGCGTTGATGTCATCTCCCTAGCAAACGCGCACGCCTTGCCTTAGTAGACAGCCCAAGGAGTGCTCTGCTGCCTTCCTCTCTGGTGTTGGCCCTCGGGCCCATTTTGCAGAGAAGAGAAGGAGACTCTGCACAGTTCAGCCACCCACACACAGATTTCCGGCAAACAAACAATGAAGAAAACAGCTGGCACCACCTGGGCAACCGATGTAAACAGAGTGTCCTGAATTTCCACCTCTCGATGGAGTCCGAGGACAGAGCTTCTGGGTGACATAGTGGAATCCTTAACCAAACATTAGGTCCCTCGATCACTGCTAAGGTGAAGGGGGATTCTGGGGATGCTTATTATTCTGTGGTGAATTGCAGTTGTTTCTCCTTAGCAGTAGAAGAGAATGAAGCAATATTCCATCCAAGGGAGAGGATGGATTCAGATGACAAGTCAGGAGGAAATGAGCTAAGCATGTAAAGCGCTTAGCACAGGCCCTGGCAACACGGTAGGTCAGGGACGCGTGTTAGTTCCTGTCCAAGGATAACGTCTCAGGAAGCAGAGCCTTGGAGCTGGGTCAGACACACGTGATTCAGAGAGAAAGTGCTCTCAGGAGGAGCAGAAGATGGAAACAGAGGTGGTCAGCGGAAGTTGCTCAGGGCTGCGGTCTCAGCTGGAGACTAGGTTAAGCCTTATCCCAGAGGGCGCTCAGGCATGGTCCATGTCAGGATGGATGCCAGTCACTAGCTGTGGGACAAGAGGGGCCAATCCCTCCCCAGATACACTAGCTCCCATCGGCCTTTCTATGGAGAAGGAACAGCTGTGAGCAGTCTGTCCTCAGAACACCAGGAGGATGCAGGATGGGTGCACTGGCCTTCTGAAGGTGTCCCAGCAAGATACCACAGCAGCCACCATAGTTCCCTTCCTACTCACCTGAATAAGAAAACCTCATGGAACATGACGCTAGAGTCTTTGGAACTGAAATATATATACATGCACGCGCGCGCACACACACACACGTGTGTGTATGTATGTGTATATATGTGTGTGTGTGTATAATATTTTCACTTTAGTGGAAAGAAGTGACTGCTCACATCACAGAACTCTCTGAAACATGCTGAGCTAATTGATACCATTGAGACAATCTTTTATTAGGCTAACACTCCTCTGGACCCCAATGCAGAGGGGGCCAGCCATGAGGAATGGGGTTCATGACCGCGGTCCGTCTCTGATGAATTCCAGAAACCCTCATCCACGCTGACTCGCTCCAGTCTCTCAGGAGAGGGGCAGAACTGGGACAAGACTTGCGCGGTCCAAGTTGGCTGTCGTGACGCGGCCGTGCTTCTGGTTCAGCATCCATAGTGCACAGCCGTGCCTTACTGCGCATTCTCTTTTCTCGGTCCCCGAGATACCAAGTGAACGCCACTCATAGAACTCACCCTTTACTCCGAGAACCCGCAGGGGCCAGTCGGAGGGCAGGAAACTGGGAGCAGTGGCTGCTGGGAGGGTGGAGAATTAATTTGCTTTCGTTTCTCACCCTGTTAACTGGGATGCCACTGTTCTCCTCACTCAGCCTAGAGGCTCATTTCCAGTGTGGGTCTAGCAATTACTTAGCTCATCAGAGGTAATGTGCCCCGTAAAAAGGCACAGACACTGGTCAAGGCGGGGCCTAAAAACTTACAGATAATATTCCGATTCTGTACTATAAGTTCAGGCACAAATAAATTAGCCATCTTTTTTTCTAAAAACTACACACACACGCAGGCACGCACGCACATACGTATAACAGCATTTTATATATACATATATGTGTCTAATATTTCTGTAAAGTTTTCTGATCTTATTTTTGGTCTTCCTCTCTGTACTGGGCTGTAAGTTTCATTATGGTGGAGGTTTTGCCTCTTTTGCTCATTATTGTAACCCCGATGCTCAGAACAATGGGTGTTCTAGGTTCTACCATGGATGCTATTAACTATTTCTTACATACATAAATTTATATTAAAATCGGTTTTTAGATTTGAATTAATCTAAAAAATTTGGGGATGATGCTAAGGTGCTCTATTTTTAAAACAAGACTTGTGCAAATAGCAACACTATTTTAAAGGAGCACCTTTTTATTTTTGTGAGGCCAGAAAAGTTCATAAATGTTTTACTTATGCTGAAAAAAACATTGAGTTGTTTGGCCTCCGGACTTCTGACTCATCACCCCCTTGTCTTTTGCTTAGTTCTACCAGAAATTTGAATCTGTAATTTCTGCTTTGATACATTTGATTATAAAGAGAAGGGCCAATCAAGTTTGAAAATAGAAATTCTAAATTAGAATGCTAATTAGGCAAATGATTCACTGCATAAAATATGCCTGCCTCAGTTTCTTACAAGTTTTCATCCTACCCCAAGTCTTCGTTTGAGGGGAGGAATGTACATTGCCTCAAGTGGAGAACAGACATTTTCTCTCTTCGTAGTCTGTCCCCTCTTGCCAGTTTTCTTATGAAGTTAAAGGGACTGACCCCAAGATTCAAGGCTGCAGCTCTGAGACAGGTTCATGAAAAACTGGTAGGCCTCTATTCCAGCAAAATGACTGTGACTAAATATCAAAACATTGTTGAGTGAATGTGTGGTGTTTTGAATATTAATATTTGTGAGTTAACTATAGTTTACCTCTTTCCAGTTTTCTCCAGGGAACGTATATATGCACATATATTTTTAAAAAATAATTCTCCACTTAAAATTTTTTTTGAATAAACTCTCAACTTTTAATCTCTCACAGTTGAGCCTATCAGAAAAAGGTTTGTCCTAAATTAGTAATCACTACAAGCAGAGGCAGATTAAGGTCGGTTGAGGCCCCAGGCGCAGAAGAAAATATTGGGCCCCTTAAAAAAAAGAGAGACAGGGAAAATAAAAATACATGCCTTCAGAAGTCGGGGCCCAGGGCGTGTGCCATTAAATCCACCTCTGATTTAAAAATCAAAAAGAATATAATATAAAAGAATATAATATAAAAGAATTGCCCAAAAGAATATAATATAAAGTATCTTAGAGTGTCAGCAATGGAGCAGCTTCCAGATGACCTAGCCCAATCCAATCATTCTGCAGAAGAGAACTGAAGTTTAGAGAGGCTCTAATGCTAAGCCATGGTTAGATCTCCCGTTGGCGAGACAGACAACACCAGATGCCAGGCTCCTGATTTTAAATA